>PQWD01001936.1:0-108301 GCA_019425675.1 Leucinodes orbonalis
GGAGACCAACAAACTGATAGACAGTTATTATCTCATCAATGCCGCACTGCGTCACCCGACAACAATGTTAGTCTCTTATACCCGGAAATTTCACTAGCTACAGTGCCCTCATCCCAAAACACAAAAGTGCAAAACACTTTTACTTCACGGGACGATATCTGGTACTGCGTGGTATCCAACTAGACGACTCAGTATCGAGTCTACCACCTAGTTAATGTTACATTGTGATCTATGCCCTAAGATCGTGTGATGGGTACCCTGGTACCCTCAAGCTTCGTTACTATCACGTGATTTTACCTAGCGATCGATGCTCTCGTATCGTAGATGACTTTATCCCCGTGTAGTGTCATATTCGACTACCCATTTGGTGTAACGGTTGAGATGTCGGCTATTTCATCAAGGTTCAGGGTTCGATCCCGGGCAGTACAAACATATGTGTGCATGAACATGTCTGTTTGTATTGGTCTGGGTGTTTTCCATGTATAATATGTATTTACAAAAAAACATTGATATAGATATGTTTATCCGTTGTTTAGTACCCATAATTCCAGTTACACGCTTGACTGTGGGGCTAGATGGCGCCGTGTGAATGTCAGTGATATGTATATATGTATTAGTACCTTGCGACCTCTGCAGCCTCGTGGTGACCCCGGCAGGCAGGTCTGGTTCGGGCGCGGGTCTGGGCGGTTCCTCGCCGACCGCCGCTGCCGGGCTTGCGTAATAACTGCTTGTAGTTCTCCGCCTTCTTCGATAGGTAGTAGAATCTGTGCAATACAATAGGGATGATCACATTTTTTTTGCTGCTATGATATCGATGGACCGCTTAATAATAGAAACAGGTAAAAAAATTACTCCGTTCACATTAAAACTCTCAGAGACTACAATTTTAGAAACACATTATGGACTTTCCCAAAAACGCCTCATACAAATGGCTAAGTTATGACGTCACGCCTCAGTAGTTAGTATGAATAGTTTATGAATTTTGTACTACAAGTATATTAAATGTTGCGTTTATTAAAATGATTCCATAGACAATTTGTTTTAAATTGTCTGTGTTATCCTTTGGTTTGAATTTTTTTTACAATTAATGTACTTTAAAAATGGACTTGCCCACCTAACTTTGAAGACTAATAAAATTCAAAAAACATGAGTTTTCGAGTTGAGAGAAAGGAAATCGTTATTTTTAACCGAGATTTGTAATAATATTAAATAGTTTTACGATTCCAGGACCCATATATTATTCATGGTCTCTTTGAGCGACGACTATAGTCTTCTGAAACGAACGACTTTCTAAAGCGAAGACCGAGTTGTTACTACAACGGTTCGTTTTACGGTCAATGCTAAGATAAGCAACTGTATTAAAGTGCACTCTGAGGCACTAGTTCTCAGCTTAAACTGGGAGTTAAACAGAGAAATAGACTCCAATAACCATGTAAGTTGTAATTTGCTTATGTACCAACATTATAATGTTTTTATATTAGCCATAAATTTCGAAACTTGTCTTAGTTTTACAGGATATAGGTTATCTAGGATATGTTTCAATTAAATACCATCGATATTCACTTCTGTTTTCGGGAATAGGGCACTGTAGCTGGTGAAATTACAGGGTGTAAATGACCTAGACTGACCTATATCATTCCGGGATACGGGAAACAGGGCAGTGTTGACGGAAAATACTATCTACAATTGTAAGTTTTATTCAACACTGCAACTGTCATGAAGAGGTAAGTATTGTCAGATTAACGAAAAAGAGAAGAGAAGACTCTCGGATTAACCCTTTGACCGCCAATGCCTTTAGGCGCTAGACACAAGAGACCTACTGTGTCTGGATTCCCAGCATTCAATGGGTTAAGGCGGTTAATAAAGTGATTCCTGTTCCACGTATATGTTTCAACGCGATCACATACCTGACACAATCCCGCACGCTCTTCCTTGGCAGAAAGCTGGCTATCTGTCCAAAGTTCTTGGGATGCTGGAGGTACTTCTCTCGGAACACTTCCCGCTCCGACTGGGACCACACGTTGCGCAGACTCAGTTGTTTGTGTTCCGCCTCCATATCCATACAGCGTCCTGGGGGAGAGACATCAGTAAATAATAAATAAATATCCACTGACATTCACACAGCGCCATCTAGCCCCAAGTTAAGCGTGAACCCAGTATCATGGGTACTAAACAACGGAAAAACATACTTATATATTTTTTTAAATACATACATATTATACATATGGGTCGTGAAATCAGTATTAACCTATAACGTCGTAATAAAGACCATACGGCTTTCCCGCATAGCTACTCGTATAGGTGCTACACTTGATACTGAGTAGGTACCAACGCAGTGCCAGATATCGTCCCGTCAAATAAGAGTGCTATGCACTATTGTGTTTCGGGGTGAGGGCACTGTAGCTAGTGAAATTACCGGGTATAAGAGACCTAACATTTGTCGTGTCAGGTGTCGGACGCAGCGCGGCATTGATGGAGGATAATAACTGTCTATCAGTTGTTGGTCTCCATCAATGCCGCTCTGTCATGGTTAGGAGTATCACTTGCCATCAGGTGAGCGTCCTAACCGTACTTATAACATTTAAAAAATAGGAAGATTGGTAACCTAGTACAAGAAACAATACGATTTGGTGGGTATGGTTGCAGGTAAAGAGAGAGTAAGTACGTAAGGGAATTCAGTTTGGATATCAGAAACAATGTTTTAACTATATAATCCTACTATGTGATTAAATATTAGACAGATATTGATTTTGGTGTCAGGTATTTTATTTTTTATGCTATAAGTTACATTACACATCTAGTGTGTAGTAAATTTCGCCTTTCCGCAAAAATCATCCTGGGACTTCAATCGACATTTTAAAAAAGAATTGTTAAAATTGGTGTAGGCGTTGTTAAGTTATGCGCTTACCAATGCATCTTACGCTTTATTTTCATACTAAAGACTAGCTATTCCGCGCGGTATTACCCGCGTTATATTTTCCCGCAGTGAGAGATAACCTCAAATCGGTTCGTTAGGTCACGCGACGCACGGCCGCCGCTTAATTATTATAAAATATGTCTAAAATAAAAGTAGCCTATGTTTTTCTTATTACATCTGCTACCTGCCAAAAAAAAATCCCGTCCAAATCCATCCAGCCGTTTCAGAGATTACCCGGAACAAACAGAAAGACGGACAGTCAAAAATTTTAAAATTGTTATTGAGGCATAGCACCGTATATACATTCATATGCATACAGAAAAATTGTTATTTCAATATTACAAACAGACACTCCAATTTTATATTTATGTATATATCTATCTATATACATTTGTGTAAATATCTACACAATATTTATGTATATATCTGTATAGTATACTAACTGTTAGTGTCGATATATGTGGGCGCGGCGTCGGCGGGGTCCCGCCGTAGCGGCGGCACCACGGTCAGCGCGCGCATCTTCTTGTCCTCGTGCTCCTGCTCGTGAAGACCGTCAGCGATCTCCTCCAGTTCCGCTTCAGACTTCACCCGCGCCCCAGACGGTTGAAGCGCTCGCGTTCTTCGCGCTGTTTCCTTAGCTCGGGGAACACCTGTGAAACCCAATTGTCAGTATATTACCGGGTAAAATATCCAATACGAAGATTCCGATGAACGTCCGAAAACTTGAATGTAACTGGTACAATTGAGTCATCTAGGTAGGTACCACCGCAGTGCCAGATATAGTCCCGTGAAACGGAGTGTTATGCACTTTTGTGTTCGGAATGAGGCCTGTAGCTAGTGAAATTACCGGGTATAAGAGACCTGACGTCTGTTGCCTCGGTGTCGGGCAGAGTGCGACTATGATCAGTTGTCTCATTCAATGTCGCTTGTCATGGGCAGGCGTATCACTTACATCAGGTGACGTCCTTTCCGCCCTGTACACTTTATATTAAAAAAAATCCTTTATCATCATCGGCCTATAATGGTCCACTGCAGGCACTTGCCACACAATACAGCTATTGACGTAGATGGGGAATTGGGCCATTACCACTACGCGGACCCAATGCAGATCATCATCATTACAGGCAGACAACGCGATTGTGCCTAACATTATGGTAGTAAATCCTATGTATTATTAAATGATCTATAACTCTTATTCAAACTGCTATATGATAAATACATACAAGAAACAAACGCATTAATCAAAAAAAGTTAAAATACAGCCATTAATACATTTGACCCATTTCAATTGTGATTTGCAATAAAACATTTCTTAATAATAATCGTATGTTCCATAAAAGGTTAACGTACGAACAGCTTACTCAAAAGTAAAACCGCCGTCCATGTACCAAGAGTATAATATTTTGCCACCTTAAATATGCAATGAGAATACTTCTTTTCCAAAGCGGATAACCAATAAATCTATCACAAAAGGAAACCTTTATCAGCATTAGACTGCCATCTGTCAATCGAAAAAAGCTTAATATGAAGTGAGACAATTATAGACACATGGAATGAAGAAAAAGGAAGTGTAGTTCCTTGTATAGGAAAGCTAACACTGTGACCCATAGCTTGAATAAATTTGCACTAATTAATACAAATATTCAATAACCAATAGTATAAATATCTGTACATAAGTCATATGTAACANTAATTAAAAAACCCTCTCCGCTCCGTTCGGGAGGATATCTCCGGTATTGATATAGCAGAGAAAAATTAATATGATATTTTTTCCCCGACTGCGGTGTGTTCCGTTGATTTGTTAATTTGACGGTTAGGTCATTTTAGCATTTAGACCTGTTTGCATTTGTAAGATTTTGATGCGACTTTTTTGTCTCTGGAGAGAAGAAAAAATAGAGATATCCACTGAAACTCACACAACGCCATCTAGCCCTATATTAAGCGAGGACCTTGTAGTTAAGAAGTTAATACGTACATTTTTTTATAAATACATACATATTATACATAGAAACACCTAGACCATTACAAACAAACATGTTCATGTACACAAATGTTTGTATTGCCTGGGGAACGAACCGGGAACCCTTAATGTAATAGCTGACGTCTCGACTATTACACCATATGGGTCGTAAAGTATAGATGTGATTATCAAATTTATTATAATGTGATTGTTGTGATCCTCAGACGAGCGAATTGTCTTGTCCAAACTGACCATCTTCATGCGTTTTTTGACTAACGAAAGACCTAATGCACGAGCTATTTAAGTGACCCAATATTGGTCAAGTCATAATATGTAGTAAATGTATCCATATGAATTCGATAAGACGATTTCCACTTCCATTATTTGTTAAATAAACCAAAACGGAACACATTCGATGCCACCGTAAAATGTAACTTGGTAACCAAACCGTTTTCCTTGGGTTTTTCTAATTTATCAAACCAGTATTGCTTCCCTCCTTTTAAATATTCTACGTAAGTAACTTCATACCATAATATTTATTAATATAAATAAAATCCCGTCGTTTTTTCATTCACATGCGCCAATACCAGGCGGGCTCAGTCGGTGTTTGTTCAATTTCGATTGATGTACCGCGTTATTTACATAAACATTACTACCATATTGGAAATATGCTGAATTATTTGTACACACCTATTTATAAAAGCTTGTTTCATCCATGTTACATTTGCAAAATCAAAAGTCTTTATTCAACTAAGGTTTTAAATAAAAGAACGCTTATTTCAATACACATATTTCAACCATGTGCCTTTTCAAGTACCAGTATTGGTCTGGTATCAATAAATTTTTGTCTTAATGCTATTTATAGTACGATACACGAAGGATGACAACAAGTGACAGAATTCTACGCACAGAGAGTATTTTATTGATAGTCAAAAATCATCATCGTCATCGGCTCATAAACGTTCCCACCGAGGGGCACGAGCCTAGCCATAATGGGTGATTAGGCCTTAATCGTCCAGTGCAACTTGGCCGACTTCACGCGCAACCTTTGAATCAACTCGTAGGCGTGCGCAGGTTTCCTCACGATGTTTTTCTTCACCGAAATAGAGTCGGATAACGTGCATTTATTTCAAAAATTGGAAAACATTGATACTGGATTTGAACCTGCACCCTCCAGATCGGAAGCCAACCACATAGAGCCATCGATGCTGTTACAAATAAACAAACAATAGAATTTTGTAATATTAAAGAATTTCATGAGCATAAACTAAATACAAGAATACCCGTATTAAATGACTCGTATGCAGCGGTCATCTTTCGTGAATTGTACTATACTATAAGTAGAAGTCGGAATTAAGTAGTGGTTTCTAAATTTGCACCGAAATTTGGTCATATGGATATTCTAGAGATTATAATGGCCAATTGCGTGTTGTCTGAACCCTAGAAATCACTAATAAATAATAAATATTAATAGACTAACTTAGTAGATAAGCCACGGGATCTTTTCTGCTTATCAAAATTAGGACATATCCACTTAATTATTTCGCTGTATGAAATCAGTACATAAAAAAACTGCCTCATTCCGACCCTAAGTGTTAAAATTTCAAAATACGTTGAAGGCTTATTGCGGAAAGACACATGAATCTATCATTTGCGCAGTTCGTTATTCCCGCTAGTCATTGACGTAAGTAGAAAACTGAAAAGCTGTTTTTCGGCTAGCCATTTATAGATATTGACCTTTATTAGTCTTCTTTATAATATACTTTATCTTTAATTTTATACTCTATGAACTTATAAATTGTTTACTTACTGATCTTGGATATTTTATCTCCAATAGTCACAGACTTACGTAGCACATTGAAGGGCCGTGTTTTTGGCTTTTAAATTTAAACCATTTAAATACTGACCTTCATTAATCTTCTTTAGTATATCCCTTGCCCTTAAGTGTTTGCGTTATAAAACATTTATTTTTTCATACCTGTCACTTAAGTACCAAATTTACGTTATTATATTTCCTTTATGAAACATCACATTCACGTAGCACACTGAAAAGTTGTGTTTATCAGCTAGCCACTTGTAGTTACTGACCTTGGCGGATGCGAAGGTGCGGCTGGCAGCATACAGGCACCAGCCATCGCGTCCTCCATCGCCGCGTCCTTGTCCCGGCCGGGCCCACCCGCTCCTGTTGACAACACTGACATATGTTACTCGCACACCCATCCTTAGATACACAATTGTACTTGCACAACCATCATCACATAAACAACTGACTAGACGACAATCACGAAGAAAAGTCAACCGAAACATGTCGCATTGAAGGATACCAACAACGGATAAACTTATTTTCCCCATCCACGCCTCAGTGCAGTCGTCCCCGAGATGTAAGGTCTCTTATACCCGGTAATTTCACTAGCTACAGTGCCCTCATCCCGAAACACAAAAGTGCATAACACTCCTGTTTCACGGGACGATATCTGACACTGCAGTGGTACCTACCTAGACGACTCAGTACCGAGTCTACCGCCTAGTAATATCATACTAGGCGGTAGATACTACTCCGTGTGGTGTCATATGGTGTTACATAGCAATCAATGCCATAGAATCGTACATGCTTGCAATCCTCGTGTAGTGTCATATTCGACTACCCATTTGGTGTAACGGTTGAGACGTCGGCTACTACACCTTTTTTATGTTATAGGTGACAGGACGATCAGGGCGCTCACCTGATGGTAAGTGATACGCCTAACCAAGACAGAGCGGCATTAAAGGAGACCAACAACTGATAGACAGTTATTATCCTCCATCAATGCCGCACTGCGCCCGTCACCCGAGACAACAGATGTTAGGTCTCTTATACCCGGAAATTTCACTAGCTACAGTGCCCTCATCCCAAAACACAAAAGTGCAAAACACTTTTACTTCACGGGACGATATCTGGTACTGCGGTGATATCCAACTAGACGACTCAGTATCGAGTCTACGACCTAGTTAATGTTACATTGTGATCTATGCCCTAAGATCGTGTGATGGGTACCCTGGTACCCTCAAGCTTCGTGTACTGTCACGTGATTTTACCTAGCGATCGATGCTCACGTATCGTAGATGACTTTATCCCCGTGCAGTGTTATATTCGACTACCCATTTGGTGTAACGGTTGAGATGTCGGCTATTTCATCAAGGGTTCAGGGTTCGATCCCCGGGCAGTACAAACATATGTGTGCATGAACATGTCTGTTTGTATTGGTCTGGGTGTTTTCTATGTATAATATGTATGTATTTACAAAAAAAAGAATGTATATAAGTATGTTTATCCGTTGTTTAGTACCCATAATACAGGCTTAACGCTTAACTTGGGGCTAGATGGCGCTGTGTGAATGTCAGTTGATATTATATATTATGTATTAGTACCTTGCGACCTCTGCAGCCTCGTGGTGACCCCGGCAGGCAGGTCTGGTTCGGGCGCGGGTCTGGGCGGGTTCCTCGCCGACCGCCGCTGCCGGGGCTTGCGTAATAACTGCTTGTAGTTCTCCGCCTTCTTCGATAGGTAGTAGAATCTGTGCAATACAATAGGGATGATCACATTTTTTTTGCTGCTATGATATCGATGGACCGCTTAATAATAGAAACAGGTAAAAAAATTACTCCGTTCACATTAAAACTCTCAGAGACTACAATTTTAGAAACACATTCATGGACTTTCCCAAAAACGCCTCATACAAATGGCTAGCTAGTTATGACGTCACGCCTCAGTAGTTAAGTATGAATAGTTTATGAATTTTGTACTACAAGTATATTAAATGTTGCGTTTATTAAAATGATTCCATAGACAATTTGTTTTAAATTGTCTGTGTTATCCTTTGGTTTGAATTTTTTTTACAATTAATGTACTTTAAAAATGGACTTGCCCACCTAACTTTGAAGACTAATAAAATTCAAAAAACATGAGTTTTCGAGTTGAGAGAAAGGAAATCGTTATTTTTAACCGAGATTTGTAATAATATTAAATAGTTTTACGATTCCAGGACCCATATATTATTCATGGTCTCTTTGAGCGACGACTATAGTCTTCTGAAACGAACGACTTTCTAAAGCGAAGACCGAGTTGTTACTACAACGGTTCGTTTTACGGTCAATGCTAAGATAAGCAACTGTATTAAAGTGCACTCTGAGGCACTAGTTCTCAGCTTAAACTGGGAGTTAAACAGAGAAATGGACTCCAATAACCATGTAAGTTGTAATTTGTTTATGTACCAACATTATAATGTTTTTATATTAGCCATAAATCTCGAAACTTGTCTTAGTTTTACAGGATATAGGTTATCTAGGATATGTTTCAATTAAATACCATAAATATTCTATGGTGGTAGAGTCACAAAAAATATGATAATAATAACAATTGACGATTCAAAAGTATCTGTAACAGATTTATTTGCATAAAGATTTTTTTCTTTCTTTCTTTCTTCATTCACTTCTGTTTTCGGGAATGGGGCACTGTAGCTGGTGAAATTACAGGGTGTAAATGACCTAGACTGACCTATATCATTCCGGGACACGGGAAACAGGGCAGTGTTGACGGAAAATACTATCTACAATTGTAAGTTTTATTCAACACTGCAACTGTCATGAAGAGGTAAGTATTGTCAGATTAACGAAAAAGAGAAGAGAAGACTCTCGGATTAACCCTTTGACCGCCAATGCCTTTAGGCGCTAGACACAAGAGACCTACTGTGTCTGGATTCCCAGCATTCAATGGGTTAAGGCGGTTAATAAAGTGATTCCTGTTCCACGTATATGTTTCAACGCGATCACATACCTGACACAATCCCGCACGCTCTTCCTTGGCAGAAAGCTGGCTATCTGTCCAAAGTTCTTGGGATGCTGGAGGTACTTCTCTCGGAACACTTCCCGCTCCGACTGGGACCACACGTTGCGCAGACTCAGTTGTTTGTGTTCCGCCTCCATATCCATACAGCGTCCTGGGGGAGAGACATCAGTAAATAATAAATAAATATCCACTGACATTCACACAGCGCCATCTAGCCCCAAGTTAAGCGTGAACCCAGTATCATGGGTACTAAACAACGGAAAAACATCATCATCATCAGCTCATTAAACGTCCCCACCGAGGGGCACGAGCCTACCCGTGTAGGGTGATTAGGCCTTAGTCGTCCACGCGGGCCCAGTGCGGATTGGACGACTTCACGCACAACCTTTGAATTTCTTCCCAGGCGTGCATGAAGGTTTCCTCACGATGTTTTCCTTCACCGTAAGAGCGTCGGATAACGTACATATATTTTCGAAAATCTGAAAACACATTGGTACGTGTTGTGATTTGAACCACAGCCCTTCCAGTAGGAAGGCGACTGTCCACACCATTGAGCCACCAACGCTCTTTAAACAACGGAAAAACATACCTATATATATTTTTAAATACATACATATTATACATATGGGTCGTGAAATCAGTATTAACCTATAACGTCGTAATAAAGACCACAGGCTTTCCCGCATAGCTACTCGTATAGGTGCTACACTTGATACTGAGTAGGTACCAACGCAGTGCCAGATATCGTCCCGTCAAATAAGAGTGCTATGCACTATTGTGTTTCGGGGTGAGGGCGCTGTAGCTAGTGAAATTACCGGGTATAAGAGACTTAACATTTGTCGTGTCAGGAGTCAGGCGCAGCGCGGCGTTGATGGAGGATAATAACTGTCTATCAGTTGTTGGTCTCCATCAATGCCGCTCTGTCATGGTTAGGAGTATCACTTGCCATCAGGTGAGCGTCCTAACCGTACTTATAACATTTAAAAAATAGGAAGATTGGTAACCTAGTACAAGAAACAATACGATTTGGTGGGTATGGTTGCAGGTAAAGAGAGTAAGTACGTAATGTTTTCCTTATTACATCTGCTACCTGCCAAAAAAAAGTCCGTCCAAATCCATCCAGCCGTTTCAGAGATTACCCGGAACAAACAGAAAGACGGACAGCCAAAAATTTTAAAATTGTTATTGAGGCATATGCACCGTATATACATTCATATGCATACAGAAAAATTGTTATTTCAATATTACAAACAGACACTCCAATTTTATATTTATGTATATATCTATCTATATACATTTGTGTAAATATCTACACAATATTTATGTATATATCTGTATAGTATACTAACTGTTAGTGTCGATATATGTGGGCGCGGCGTCGGCGGGGTCCCGTCGTAGCGGCGGCACCACGGTCAGCGCGCGCATCTTCTTGTCCTCGTGCTCCTGCTCGTGAAGACCGTCAGCGATCTCCTCCAGTTCCGCTTCAGACTTCACCCGCGCGCCCAGACGGTTGAAGCGCTCGCGTTCTTCGCGCTGTTTCCTTAGCTCGGGGAACACCTGTGAAACCCAATTGTCAGTATATTACCGGGTAAAATATCCAATACGAAGATTCCGATGAACGTCCGAAAACTTGAATGTAACTGGTACAATTGAGTCATCTAGGTAGGTACCACCGCAGTGCCAGATATCGTCCCGTGAAACGGAGTGTTATGCACTTTTGTGTTTCGGAATAAGGGCACTGTAGCTAGTGAAATTACCGGGTATAAGAGACCTGACGTCTGTTGCCTCGGGTGTCGGGCAGAGTGCGACTATGATCAGTTGTTGCTCATTCAATGTCGTTCTGTCATGGTCAGGCGTATCACTTACATCAGGTGACCGTCTTTCCGCCCTGTACACTTTATATTCAAAACAAAAAACAAATCCTTTATCATCATCGGCCTATAATGGTCCACTGCAGGCACTTGCCACACAATACAGCTATTGACTATGGTAGATGGGGAGATTGGGCCATTACCCACTACGCGGACCCAATGCAGATCATCATCATTACAGGCAGACAACGCGGATTGTGCCTAACATTATGGGTAGTAAATCCTTATGTATTATTAAATGATCTATAACTTTTACTCAAACTGCAGTATATGATAAATACATACAAGAACAAACGCATTAATCAAAAAAGTTAAAAATATACACAAGCCATAATACACCATTTGACCCATTTCAATTGTGATTTGCAATAAAACATTTCTTAATAATAATCGTATGTTCCATAAAAGGTTAACGTACGAACAGCTTACTCAAAAGTAAAACCGCCGTCCATGTACCAAAGTATAATATGTTGCCCACCTTAAATATGCAATGAGAATACGTTCTTTTTCCAAAGCGGATAACCAATAAATCTATCACAAAATGGAAACCTTTATCAGCATTAGACTGCCATCTGTCAATGCGAAAAAAGCTTAATATGAAGTGAGACAATTATAGACACATGGAATGAAGAAAAAGGAAGTTGTAGTTCCTTGTATAGGAAAGCTAACACTGTGACCCATAGCTTGAAATAAATTTGCACTAATTAATACAAATATTCAATAGCCAATATGTATAAATATCTTGTACATAAGTCATATGTAACAAAAAACTTAAATAACACATATGTAAATCTTATAGAATATAAACACTATTATCGTTATTATATAACGAATTTACCATGAAAACACACTATCAAACAGTATCAACATGTTATGCATCAATGTTGTCACTTCATCAACACATTTGTTATTGTCACTTTCATCCGATTTATTAACAACTGATTACTACAATATATCTTAAATGAAAACACATATATGGTTTACCATGTCAGCGTTAAAAACGTGATAATTATTTGTGATTTGTGATGTAAATAATAAAACTGCGTGTGCCAAAAAGCGGGCGGCATATCAGGAGTCAATGAAACCGCGCATGCCGCCCCGGACGCGGGACGCTCGAATGCACTGACACTGCATTTCCCTTATCCATTGACTGAGCCAATATGGCTGCGTTCACTTAAACACGGCTTTGTAGAATGTGGTGTTTAAAGATTATAAAATTTATAAATAATATTTATAAATAATATTTGTGATGGATATTAAAAAATAGAATAACTAGTGACTTTGTAGCTGGATGTCATTTGGTTAATAAGATCTCAACAGACTAGTAAATTATAACATGAAATTCATATTTCCTAAATTGAATGCAATTTAAAAATGTATTCATTTGTTATAATTTAAGGAAAAACTGAATAATTTTATTGATTGCATATTAGTCTTCAGTTTTCGCGATTAACAAACATTATAGAACAAAAGTTACGAAACAACTTGAATACTTGTTATTAGATATTCTTTGTGTCCTGATGTTTTATATTTGCAGTTGCAGTGATTTGTAGGACTCAAGTACAATCACCTGATTCCACCTTAAATGTCCTAAAAAACTAGGTATTTGTACATTTAAATATTATTATTAATAATAATAATAATCTTTATTTCAGGTAAGTTATGTTAAGTTTGTATGGGTGATTAAATTAATACTTTTTTTGTTTTCAGACAATTTGGAATAAATCGTCGGATTCTTTTATAGGTCGGATAATTTTTTTTGTAACTTCGAATGTTGTAAATTCTTATGGGTGGCGGTGTCATTTGCCTACCAATCTTATTATTTAAACAAATATGTTATCTTCCTGAATAATAAAATTGTACGGATGTTGGTCCTTTCTGGCACGATATCCGGCTTGGAGGACCAATTATTATGTAGAAACCAAACACAATAATAATAGCTCTAACACTTGTCTTTTTGCTCCAAGATACACATACCTTTTCAAAGAACTCCCGGTTTCTCGCGTCCTTCGCTTTCCTCTTTTGTCCCTGTTCTATCCTCTCGACCCTTCTCAACCATTCTGCTGCTCTTCTCGTATATGCGTCTGCTAATTGGTCTTCCCTCTGTAAACAATAATGTGGTATTTAAGTAAATATTTCATGTGTCGTCTTTAACCCTTCAACCACCGCGGTTATATTCAACAGACAATAGATTTTCTATTGTGTCTCAACCATTAGAAGGCACAATACAAAAAACATTTTCAATTGTGTCTTAAATACCAGTGGTTAGAAGGTTATATAAATCAATTATTCTGAGGCTGTTTCCAGGTATGTTTTGCTGTCATTTTTCATTTAATACAGAACACCTTTTACAGCTATATCCTATAACACATTAAATAATATATACTATAATCCTACCTAACTGATGCCTTTCATCCTAATTGTGTTAAGATAATAAAATGACATTAAATTAGCATTGTTAGTACAATGAGTGTCTTTCAAATTTCTAGTATCATATTTTAAATAAAACCATGTACATACGTATTCTATCATGAGGTTTGTGTTAACAAGCTCAAAAAGAAGATCCATATTTAATGGATTTAAAAATATATGACACTGGCGTTTAAAGGGTTAAGTGTTTTGGGTTCGATTACAATAGAAACATTTGTATTTGTCTGGGTACTATTATCCTTTAATCCTAGCGGTTTAAAGGATAATATTATTTTATTACATGTATAGTAACGTGACCTTTGCTCATCCAGTCTAGACCAGCGATCTATCACCGTTCTTGTTTATTACTACATATCTATTAGTTTACTATAGTTTTCTTAAGTTTGTAATTTTATATAATTTAGCTGGACTGTTTTTTTATAAGGATTGTATTAAATTAGTTTACAAACAAATATATTGTAAAATTTAGAATATAATTTGAAAAGAGTAACCACTGAATTTCTTGCTGGATTCTTCTCAGTAGACAACAACACTCCGAGCCAGTAGTAGAATCAAATTTGGCATTCAAGTGTTCTTTATTGAGGCAAATTGTATGAATATATTTTGATTTTATCTAACGTATGATGATCCATCCTCGGCCGCATCATCACTTACCATCAGGTGAGATGGCGGTCAAATGTCTGCCTATAGTTGATAAAAAAAAACGTCCTTGCTAGTAAACGCTGGATGAGAAGTCACAATATAGAAACACCTTTGTTCAGTGGACTACAATCGGTTACATTTTAAAGTATTACCTTTTCAGCTTGTAGTTTGAGCCTTCGTATGTGCAACGCTAACCGTTTCCGGAACAATCGATGCTTGCGGATGTTTTCGTGGTACATGGGCGTATCTTGGGGCTGGTTGTAGAGAGGCACCCGCGCCCTCGCCCCTAGGTGAGATAGCGCCGCGTGCGCAGACGCCGCCTGTACATACATAAATTATAATAATAAATATCCACTGACATTCACACAGCGGCATCTAGCCCCATGTTAAGCGAGGAGCTTGTAGTAAGAGTACTTAAAAATAAATATTATTATTTTTTGAGCATCAAAAACTAACTCAATAACTGATAAACATTCGTATATACTTTCTTTTTTACATTTCATAACAAACAGACATGTTCATGCACACAAATGTTTGTGATACCCTGGGATTGAACCGAGAATCCTTGGTGTAAAGCCGATGTCTCGACAGTTACACCACATGGGTCGTCATATGCTTGTAAAATAAATCGTTAATTTCCTTGGTACTTATACTATTTCGCTAAATTACTGACTTACATGTACTAGGTAACCGACTTGGTGTGTGGTCGTTTATGTGGGTACCACTGCAGTCTGCAGTGCCAGACAATGTCCCGAGCAATACAGATTTTAAACCATAGACGATCTGCTGTCTACAAGAGCACTCAAATTGACAAAAATGTAAGTTATTTACTGTTTTTGCAATAAACGTCCGATCACTTTGCATATGCTACTTATAATCTCTGTGCACACCACTGGTGGTGTGTAGTGGTAATCGGTATTTGTGGTGGATGTAGGTACCGAGCACAACATTCAAATAAAATATTTTAAAGTCACGTGAAACATTTTGTGTCTTTTTATAATTTGGAAAAAAGATAACTAATATCTTCGGCATGTCTGACAGTTTTTAAAAATGAGACCAAGCTCTTGTGACATATATCAAGATCCTTAATTTACGAGTACCAATGAGAACATTGTACTTTTTACACACTCTTATCAATCGACTATTCTGTGACACATTATTTTTAGCCAACTCTTTATAAAAAAGCAATGTCTTCGACCTGATCCATATCAGTCGATCTTAGAATTAATTATTACATGTAATGTTGAAAGATCACTAATATATTGGTGAATGTAATATGTCGTCGTATCGTAGATTACGTTGGTATATATTGATATGTGTGTATATGTTCATGTGTCAGCATGTGTATGTGTGAGTATGTCCGTGTGTGTGTGTGTGCGTATGTCCGTGTGTGTGTGTGTGTGTGTGTGTATGTCAGTGTGCGTGTGCTCGCCTTCTTGCGGTTGTCGGCGTAGACGCACTGCGGCAGGCTGCGGTGTCGCGTGGGCGCGGTGTCCTCGGGCTCCTCGGCCCTCGCGGGTCTCGACGCCGTCTGCTCCAACTCCTCCTGCTTTTCTTCAGCTTCGACAGCGTCGCTTCCGACAACGCCATCTCGCGGTCCACCTGGCAATGTGTACAGTCAAGTAAGAGTGTGTAGCGGTGATAGGGCTGAAACTGGCTAAAAACTAACAATAACGCGACGGCCAGATATGAAAAGATTGGGTCGCATAAAATGCTTTTGCTTGAACTGTTTAGTTTTTTTTTTAATTAAACCTTAGTTTGGGACAGAGATTTTTTTATCTGTTTAGTACATACGCCGCACTTGCATGTATGTACTAAACAGACAAAAAATATTTATTTATTGTGTCTGGAATCCGGGCAATTAATAGGTTTACAGAAGTTATGAAATTTAAATGTTTGTCACAAAATAACAAATTATTTTTTCAAGACTCATACTTTTCAGCTCAAGTTCAAGAAACAAAACAAAACAGTACATTGGGTATAACAAACTGCAGCGGTTATAGGGTTAAACTTCTTACGCATTGTGCCATTTAAACAATAACAAGAACTCCAGGAATTAATTAACCCTTTCGTTAAAGCTCATTACCTTCGATATCTGCTGTAGGAGGTCATCCTTGGTGGTTCGAAAGGTCTGGTCTTCCGAGGCGGGCTCCGAGGAGGGGTTGGGCGAGAGCTCCACTGTGTTATACGCGTTTACCGGCTGAAATTAATATAAACAATACATGGTTAATTTAATTTTTTGTACGTTATTATATGTACGTTATCCGACGCTTTTACGGCGAAGGAAACATCGTAAGGAAACCTGCCCACGGCTAAAGAGTTTGAGCGTGAAGTCAGCACTAAGCTCAAGGCTCGTGGACGACTAAGGCCTATACACTCTATACGGGTAGGCTCGTGACCTCAGTGGACGTTTAATAAACTGATGATGAGATGAGTTTTTTTATACTATAGCAGGCAAACGAGCAAACAGCTCATCTGATGGTAAATGACACCGCCGCCCTTGTACATTTCACTGGCACTGGCACTGAAATGCGTTGTCAGCTTTTCAACAGCATGTTTCTACGTTGTTTAGTACCAATAGCATTAGCTAACGCATATATCTGTTGATATGTGTCAAAGGAATGGTTCCCGCACCTATAATTATAAGCGCTCGTTCCAAATGGACTAGGGATGCTGTGTCAAGGGACACTGTTTCTGGTAAAATTACCCTTCAAAATCACAACACGTTAAGACATTCGAAGCAGTCCTGTTCATTCGTTCCGTCGCTCCGCATAGCCCGATATGCTTGTTATTACTGGAACAACCGATCGGAATGGGCTGTCAAATGTTACAAATGCCAATTGACATTGATTTTAACACATTCACTTGGCATTTAAAGCTGTTAAAGGCAAAAGGCACTAAACCTAGCTTGAAAGTTTAGGCACATCGTCATATTCATTGTTACTGAGCTGCTGTGTTTGATTGGGCTTAGTTATATGCAATACATTACTGAAGTCATTCTAAGTTGTTTTCCAATGTGGGATGCCAGGTGTTATTATCCTAATTGTTAAAAAAGCAGAAGTCTTTTACACTACGCTACGCCTAAAGACCTGTGACTTCCTGAAGTCATCCTGCGCTTGACGTCAACAAATGTAATACTGACCACTCTGATGTCGACCCTGAGCTGATGATGTGTTTTATTGGGTTTAGTTATATGCTATACAGACTGGAGTAATTCTATGCCCTTTTCTCAATACGTAAGTAAGTACTGACCACTCTGGTGTCGACCCTGAGCTGCTGGTGTGTAGGCAACGCAGGCGGCGGGCGGTCGACGCCGAAGCGTATCTTCTTGAAGGGCGGCGGGTCGGCGGGCGGCGGGTGGTGGGCGGGCAGGTACCCCGCGCTGCTGAGCAGGGACACCCGGGTGCCGCCGCCCCGGTACTCGCCCACTGCGCCGCCACTGCGCACGTAGTTGTTGCCATCCCTGCAAAAGTGCAATAATACAACTTTAATTCGATATATTCATTGTATTGTTACGATTATTAGGGGTATCTTATTTAGAACTTAACAGCTTTTCTAATGTGCGTTGTTAGCATTTAAGATGTAGTTTACTAAACCTAACGTGTAAGAATATCGTTACTAATCTTAAGGACCTGGTCTGAAATAAAATAAAATAATGTATTTTTATTTTTGTTGCTTAACCCTTTGACAAAGCGTCGGTGGCTGATTGGTGTGGAACGCCCGCCTTCCGGTCTGAATTCTCATCGGAATGAGACCCATAACTTGAACCAGCACACTCTAGTGCTGGTTCAAGTTATGGGTCTCATTCAATGACGCTGTCATGGTCAGGCGTATCACTTACCATCAGGTGACCGTCCTGTACACTTTTTACAGGTCGGTCAGGGCGCTCAACGGGTGAAACGATTGTTACACCTGATGTCAAATGATGAACCCATGGAATACGTTTAGGTTTCTCTTCGAGAATTCTCGAACCGAGATTCCCGGGAAATTTTGCCTTACTCGAGACGAGAAAAAAGTGGTCGAGAAATCGAGAAATTCAGTCAAAAAATTAAAAACTTGATAACGCGCTTGCGTTCTCGTTGCGGCTCTGCCACGCGTCGTGCGAAATTAAATGAAATAATTTGTCCTATTAGAGGAGGGCACCGAAATTTGATATTTCACACGGTCGTTGTAATTATTAAGATTTGAGTTCCTCTCAGGAAGACCCAGCTAATTACGTTTCTGAAAAACGTTTCTAATACGTTATACTAGAGTACATAATAGAAAACGAACGTGTTTTCTCCTTGTCTGGAAACTTTGTGACAAAAATACGAAACCGATTGTCAGATGATGCTATAAATGCCCTTGTATTTTTAAAGGCTTATTTTCTTAATGATAACGTGACATCGTGGGTTAGCTTTTGAAGCAGTTTCCGCTTTAAATTGTGATTGTAATTGGTCTTAAGATTTTTATGATTTATTAGATTTTTATGTTAACTTACGTAAAGAAAAGACTCCATTTACTTATAACAAATATTGAAAAGTTGATACAAAGACTAAACTAAGGAACATGTACCTTACTGTTACTCGTAATTATTAAGCTAGTCTGATTGTTATTTTTTAAAGGAATTAAACTGTCGTTTTATGCTACGTAATTGAAAAGTTTGTAGTACAGACTGAGACTAAAATAAATTATTTAGTATGTAAGGTACTAAGTTTCATTGTGGTGACATGATGACATTGTTTTTAGAAGATATTTTATTTGTTTTTTTTTTCAAAGAAAAAGACTATTTAGTATATTTGTTTGTAGAAACTAGAAATAATGATAAGAAGATCTCGCTAGAGTTTTTTCGCTTAATTAAAGTTTTCTATAGTTAAATTAAACTCACATGAAACTAAAAATAAACGTTGGTCATTGATAAATGTTGAATATTGCATAAAAAGTATAGTTTTATTGTTAAATCAAATATGTTTTGAGCTTTTCAATATTTCTCGACAACCCGAGAATTCCCGGAAATAGTGGTCGAGAATTCTCGTGCTCCGAGAAATAAAAAAGGTCGAGAAATGAGAAACCCTAAATACGTTGAAAATACATTGAAGCAGCAATAAATACGTTACCGACGTTTGGTAAGGGAAGGAATATAAAAGGTCTGTAATGAGTACATATTTCTATTTTAACAGCTATACAACAACTAGTGCTCAATTCAACAAACAACGCACGAAAAGAAAGAAAGAAAGAAAAGAAAATACATTTATTTGACCACAAAATTAACATTACAAGACTATAACAGTACAAAACATATGAAATGCTGGTTTATATAGTGAAAATGAAACTTTTTAATCTAATAGTTAATCCTAACGGTTACTCTGCAACATACATGTACTATATCCCGGGTTATATATATATAGGCGTCCTTCACACGGCTAGACTGTAACGGACAGGCGTGATTTGCATAGAGATAGTTTTGTTGACATAGGGTTTGCCATTTACATAGTTTTATTTAAACATGTATATACGATATGTATGTAATATGTATTATATGATATATAAGAGCGTCGGTGGCTCAGTGGTGTGGACTGTCACCTTCCTACCGGGAGGGCTGTGGTTCAAATCCCGACACGTATATGTATTTTCGAATTTCGAAAATATATGTACGTTATCCGACGCTCATACGGTGAAGGAAAACATCGTGAGGAAACCTTCATGCACGCCTGCGAAGAGATTCGAAGGTTGTGTGTGAAGTCGTCCAATCCGCACTGGGCCCGCGTGGACGACTAAGGCCTAATCACCCTATACGGGTAGGCTCGTGCCCCTCGGTGGGGACGTTTAATGAGCTGATGATGATGATTATGTATATACGTACTATTGTTTAGCATATACATAGTCATTATAATGCTAATATACTAATGATCTTGTTAGGGTAGCTGATGGAAATCGAGTAGGGTTCGGCACGCGTAAAATCCATAAGGGGATGCCTTCGTCCAGTAGTGGAGACAAAACGCTGAAATGACGATGGTAGTGAAATCGCCTGTTTCTTAAGTAGGCCAAAAACAGGTAAAGTACTTACGAGTAAAACAAAAGTGTTTCGTGGTCAACACATTACATTGAAGAATTTTCAGCAATTTAGCTTTTAATCTCGTTTGGGCATATATTGTATATTTTAACAATCTTACAAAAACATCGTACTCATACCTACATAACGGATAATGTATAATCAATAAGACTGTTCAATTAACCAGTACTAACGAGCATTTTTGAAAATAAAAACATTTCAATAGTGAAGGAACATACGAATAGGTGCGTGTTTATGAATATAATTTTGAATTTTGTTCTTAGAGAAATAACTCAGTATCACGCGAAGAATAACACTCGCAAAACCATTTTAGAATAAGATTCCTAACACCAGAATTATTCTGGGTCAAACTAAAAACAAAGGGTCAACAACCTTATCGTGTTATCTTCCAGACTCACAATTATTATCGCTAAGTACATTAGGTTTTTTGACACAAAGAATAATTTACCGTTTCTATTAAAAATAAGCAGAAGCTATAAATAATGTTTTTAGAAAAATATTTTTAAATAAATGGGGACTTAGTTGATGATGTTCCAGTAGTTATTTTTGAAGAGTATTTTAAATGGTTAACAAACGGGATCGTGTTTTACTAGCAGTTTTACTTTTAAACTTAACAAAGTTATACTATATAAATAACGCGTGGCAGTTGAATCTAATTGAACCTTAAAACATTGCAAAAGCTTACTTCCATCTTTATACAGATAAAATACAAAATACATGAGTACCTGTCTGATTTATTCTAATTATAAGCTAAAAGTTATGTCATGTGTCTAAAGTGCAACGCACAAAATAATAAATATGATACATAAGCCGTACACGATGTAGAAGACGTTGTCCATCAGATTTAATTTAAAAATAAACGGTTTTAAAGGACGTGCTATGATCGGGTTTCTTTTCGGGGGGTGAAATCAGAAATGATTTTATCCGTAAGAAAATTAAAATTACCGACGAAGAACGCCGGATTAGCAAGTTCAAGTGGCAGTGGGCCGGTCACGTAGTTCTGGAGTGGAGACCGGGATTTGACAAGCGTAGCGTAGGTCGCCTGGACCGATGGACCGACGACTTGCAAAAGGTCGCTGGTAGGCTAAATGCTAAAAGCGCAGAATGGCGGAGACCTACATCCAGCAGGTGGAGTAAACGTTGAAGATTTGATTAAGAAAGAGGCAAATTACTTGATCACTGTACATTAACTCGAGTTGAATATTTATAAACAAATATTTAAAACCAAGATAACGTATCACATATTGTTATATCAAAGTTTAAAGGTCTGATAGTTGCATAATATAATGTGTTTGTTAAACATCAATGTTCATAGACGATTAAATTGTGTGCTACGGGCGTTCCGATAAGTCTAATATTGTATCAACGAAATCTGTGTTGGACTTGAGACACACGTTTAGCCAACAAACAAATAAAATCGACGCTAGGTATGCGTTTGCGCAATTTCACCAACTGTCAATAGTGCAATGACTCCATATTGTGACGTTATTATTCCCTTCGCTTTCAACTTGAGATAGTTTCTATTGATGTCACAATATTTTTAATAATTTCCAATTTGATTTCATTATAAAATACTAAAAATAAAATCATCAAACGAGGAATTCCCACGAAGCGCCAGACTGACATAAATCAGTGTCACTCCAAGAAATCTTTTGATTACACAATAAAGATAATTCACTACTTACTCATGATAAATTACACGAAACGAACGGGCCGAGTACGAATTATAAAAATAATTCCGATCCAATAACGATGTCCGCTCTTATTCTAACTTACGCGGCCACAAAACAACTGCATTTAAAACTTTCCAAGTATTCGCACACCGCATAAAACACGTATAAAACAAACAATACCAATACACACTGCCGGCATTACTGCAATCGTACATTTGGCCGCATGACCACCTTGTTTCCTTTCACAAAATATTTCTGGTAAGAGCGCGCGTAAGAAAGAAGTCGGTTGAACGTTCTTGACAGATGGGCCGAGGGGCGGGAAGGCCAAGGTTGCGCGCGGGGAGGGGTTAACTGTAGAGCGGTCGCGTTCACAACAATGTTTATTTTTTTTATTATTATTCCGCGGCCATTTTCGTTTCGCTCCACGCACGTGGGCCGCGAGACGTGGCGCGCTTTTGTGTTCTATTTTATCTGTGACGCGTCTAGCGCCGACACTGCAACTAGCTCCCGGTAATTTCGACGGTTACACGCGCGCACATGTGTATGTTTTGGCCCGAAATGAAAAATACTAAGACATTTACACCTAATCTTTTTAGCGTATCGGCAAATACATAAACTGTTGAAGCCCTAAAACTAGCTACGGTGATGGCGCTATCGGCAGCTGTGATTAGATTTTTAAAACATTAAAAGCAGCTTTAAAGTTTGGGCACGCGGGTCACGACACAAGGTCAAATAACGTTCGGTCCAAAAACCCCATTTGGCCAAATTATCCTTACTTCGATCTGTCTGAGTGGGAAGCGCACTTCCAGATAAGACTATTCGTTTCCAGGGGAAACCCCTCATCAAGGGCGACAAAGATAAAACCATCCTACGCCAAAAATGCAATCTCCCGGTCTCTGTTCACCTAAATAATGGAACATCAACATTTGTACAATACTAGGGACGGCAATGCATTTCTTGGACCTCTAGGCTTGCAAATCAGTTAACAACGCAGCAAGGTGTCATTTACCATCCGGTCAGTCGTATGCTCGTTTGTATTGCACCCTTATTTCACAAAAGAAGGATGTACCTTGAACGTATTAAAGCCCTTAAAGTGCTTAATCAAATTAACACAAAGGAATTCGCAATTTAGAAGCACTTATATTCACAGTCCACCAAATAGCACTCGCATCTAAACAATACTAAGACTGGCATTAATTTATCATATGATTTTCAAAGGAGACTAATATATTAAGAAGAATGTAAATCAATAACAGTAACAATTCCGATATTAAATGTAAGAGGCCCCGTCCGAAACGATTATACCTAAGTGGTACCATCTGCTTGTATAATTACCTAGCTGATAGCAAGATGTTTGACATCCTGCACATAAGCACTTAGTTAACACTTAATCAGACTTAGTCAGTACTTAAATCCCCGTAAACCTGTGAAGAACATCTACACCCAACAGCGAGAAGTCCATCCGAAAAACGGATTTTTATTCTCAAAATTATTGTAGGCGCGGCATGTCTCCCGCATGTCTGCTAGATAGTGGGATCACAAAGCGCATTTTCTACTTCGAGCTGCAGGATGGTAAATGAAAACGTGGAGGCCAATTCCTGCGCTACAAAGATGTGCTTAAGTGACACATGAAACTATGTGATCTCAATCCGTCGCGGTGGGAGACAATCGCAGATCAGCCACTCTGGAGGCGTACGGTGAACACCAAGTTGTTTGAGTTCGAAAAGAAGCATAGACCAGAGCTCGATGCTAAGCGAGACGAGCTCAAGGCCAGACCACCTGCGGTCATCCATTACGATTATGTTGCTGACTTGCAGTAAATGTGCGCCCACGAGGTATATACCTGTAATAAATAAAACTGAAAAGAACTTTACCCTCGAAGAAGTAAATGTTCAAAAGATATTTAATATAAAAACTCACAGATTAAATATTTCATAATGACAAGTTCACAAATTGTGACAATTGAACGTATCAATGGAATAGAAATGACCAATAACCATTACTACTAATACGCATAGCATAATAATAATGTCGCCTCACTGGTAGATAATAATAACTTTGAAATTAGAGTCTCTTGTCTTCCGTCAATTCATTTCAATATTTTTTGCAAACCATACTGTAATCATAATGTTGGTCAAAAAATAATATTTCCGATCATTAAGGACCCTGCTAAAGTAAAGAAAAAATAAGAAAGTGAAATAAAAGGTCAGAAAATAAGTTTTCAATTACAGTAAGTCAAAATATTCTTGTAATCTTTAATAACATTTTTTCAGCGAAATGTCTTTCGTCGAAGTAATTGAGTAACTGGCCTTTAAAACACTGGTAATATTAGTGCATGTGTTAACAGCAGTGTCAGCGGTTATCATGCCACCTCAGCCAGCCACAACGCTCACTCAGGTCGTGCATCGCATTGCATTATTTTTGTCATGTCGTGTGTCATTAGATGACGACGTGGTGATATGTGTTTGTGTATTTCGTACCTAGTCACCCATGGACATTGCAATGAACAGTGTTACTGTTCGTTGTAACCTTAACCAACTACTTACCTTATCCGGTTACTAGCAAAATTTCGAAAGTAGCTAGTTTTTCAGTTTTTTTTGCCCCATAAAGTAGTTAGAAGTAGCTGAATGCTCCGACACAAACGAAAACGTAAATTAGACGCGTAAGAAAAGTCATTCCTCTTTCATTTCCTTTCGATCACTTCGGTTTTTGCTAGTGTGTATTACGGAATCCCTTTTCTTTTCAGTTTTTTTCTCAGCTCTGTTGACAGATGCGAGCCAAATGCCTTAATTTTCCGTACAAAATGTGGCTGAATTTTAAAACACTTTGTTGTTAGCGAGATGCCGTATTTCTTTAAATACGTCCATACCTCACCTATACTAAAAAATGACTTTCATACTTTAAAAGTGAATATACCCAACATATACATCTGTTTTACTTAAATTAAGTACAATATTTTTATTTTAAGACGATTTCCGATTTGTTTTTGGCACAGTGTCCCCACGTGAACACTTTGCCAAAAACTCTCACACATTTCCCGCCGCATCCATTACTCAATGTTAAGGCATACATTGTGACATAGCGAGAATGTATTCTGCTCTGGTAACTTGTCAACACACATGTGTTTCGTTTTATTACGGATAATTTAAAAAACGGAATCTAATTTATATAAAAGCGACCGTTCAAGACCGGACTTTTTTGTAGTTAAATAATAAATTAATAAATTTATTTTCAATCAACATGGATCACAAATTGAAAAATTGTTAAATTAAAAGAATAAATAGAATAATGTCAAATAATAATAATACAGATTCTATTACATATACAATTTAGATATCTTAGAATAATTAAATTTATGGAATACCGGAACATGTCAACTTTTTTAAAATAGGATAATTAATAATAAAAATCAATTAATTATTAATAATAACCGGTTTTTATTAATAAAAAATTTCATAGTATATGAAAGAAAGAAAGAAGAAAGAAAAAACATTTATTTGACCACAAATACAAAACAAAACAATAATAAAAATAAACCAAAGTAAACACGTGTAAAAGAAAAGACTAAACAAAAAATAAAATAAAAGACAAATGAAACAAAAATAAACCAATAAAAAAATAAAAAACGTTATTTGTGTCAAATGGGCCCTGCCTCAGCTTATACTGCCGTGTGTCATTTACAGTTTCTAATGATTCATCAACTTCGCCACGGCAGCGCTGGTGTTCTGACAGAGCCCAACGCTGTATATGAGAAATTGAACCTTGCATGTCAATTATTTCCTGCTACCAGTATAATTAGTATTATAAAATTGTAAATACGTACAGTGATTACGTTATTTAATCATGCTGTATTCACAAATATTGGATTGACATTAATTTAAATAAACAAAACAATAATACAATGATTTATCAATGCAATATATATTTCCATAGTTAAAGTTACCGACATAGCCCGCCGGATCAGCAAGTTGAAGTGGCAGTGGGCTGGTCACGTATGTCGCAGAACCTCGGGCCGTTGGAGCAGACGAGTTCTGGAGTGGAGACCGCGTCTCGGCAAGCGTAGCGTAGGACGCCCTCCGGCCCGATGGACCGACGACTTGCGAAAGGTCGCTGGTGGAGGCTGGATGAGGAAAGCGGAGGACCGGGATATCTGGCGCGAAATGGGGGAGACCTATGTCCAGCAGTGGACTGCGATAGGTTGAATAGGATATATTTCCATAGTATTTCCTGCTGTTTATGATTATTTGGGAAGTGATTGGATTATGATGATTTTATTTTAATAATAATAAAAAAAACAGTAAATAAGTTCATGAACCTAAAAGTACAGTTCTCTTAAGCTCCTAAAGAACCTCCTTTATTAATATTCGTAGCCTGTTTGAAGAATCCCACAATTTTTTAAAATTACCCGTCTGTGGCTCACCACCGGTATGTCAGCTGTCGTGATATTCAAAAATATAATGTGAGCAACATCCGCCGTATATATTTTTATTTATCATACCGACTGCATTCTCTCATTGGGAATGCAAACTTTCACATCCGTGCAAGTCGACATCTTTATCTATTCATCGAAAGTCGAAATGAGGAACTAACATGCCACCAGATTCACAAGCATATTGCATTCTATAATATAAAACTTTTAGGCGGATAGCCTAAACTAACAAGCCCTGCAGAAGTTTTTAGAAATATTAATTCTTTTATGCACGGAAACTAACATTTAAGTCATCATTACCCAATATGAATATAATAAATAATCATAATACGCAGGAATTGATTGTAATAATACCTATTTGTTAAAGTGATCAAGTATTCGATCCTTTTGGGTAGCAAGGTAACATCAAACTTTGATGGGCAAAACAGCCGACAAAAAGATATGAAACTTTCTATTAAAGCATTAAAAATAAAACTATTAATGCACTAGGAAATACTGTAGTGCTTATAGAAATTTCACTTTGGATGTGATCCACTGAACTAGTCCACATTTGACGTAGGAGACGGTCCACCCACGAAAAACTGATGGCTCACATACAATCAATAACAACCGATTACTAGGCTAAAATAATGCATCAAAGTCTCAAACGGACAGTAACATTGGCATTTACAATTAGTCATTGTGTCATGATCAAATAAATATATACTTGATATGTCATATTCACAAGTTTAAGTCGACTTAACGAATATTAATATGATAAATACGAAATCTTTAATTTTTAATTTGGCTTTATATAAATTATTATGTTTAGTTTATATTATAATGCCATACAAAACACATCTTTTTTAAAAGCATTACTACCGAGTTTCTTGTTGGATAAGTACAATTCCTAACGTGTGGTAAGTGGTAACTGAATTAAATAAGGACATTTGGATTTTAATTTGACTTTGCTGAATTAGGTGGCAATGATTATAAAATAAATTGACGACCCATCTGGTGCAATGGTTGAGACTGGTGAAAGGGTTCGATTCCCGGGTATTACAAACATTTATGTGCATGAACATGTGTGTTTTTATTGGTCTGGGTGTTTTATATGTAAAATATTTATGTATTTACAAAAAAGAATAAGTATGGTCATCCGTTGTTTAGTGTCCATATTACACGGTTATTCTTAGTTTGGGGCTAGATGGCGCTGTGTGAATGTCAATTGATATTTATTTATTAATTACTCAAATATAAGCAAATTTGTAGTTTTCACCGACCATTTATTTAGGTGTGCATGCGTGACAGGACATATGGCAATATTCCATTTAAATTAAGACCTTTTAGATTTTAGTTACAAGGTGTACGTTTCGTTGGCTGCCCTAAATAAATGAAATCAAATGGACACAGCTCGCCTCAGAGCAAAACAGTGTTTTATTCAAGCCTTTCATAACCAATGGTCTGCTTGGCCTGTGTCCAGATTTTATGTAAATTTCAATAAGTCTTATGCAGCGGTTGGCAGCTACCGCGCCGGTATGCACTTTGCAACCCGAAGCCAAATATTCTTTAAGTTCGTGTCTTTGACACTTGAAATGCACGGGTTCTTGATATAAAAAATATAGTGTATGCAGCCTTACATAAACAATTAACCAACTGGATGCACAATAAATAAATAATTAAAAAAAATATCCACTGACATTCACACAGCGCCATCTAGCCCCAAGTTAAGCGTGAAGCCTGAATAATAGGTACTAAACAACGGATAAACATACTTATATAAATTTTTTTTGTAAATACATATTATACATAGAAAACACCCAGACCATTACAAACAGACATGTTCATGCACACAAATGTTTGTACTGCCCGGGGATCGAACCCGGAACCCTTGGTGTTGTAGTCGACCTCTCAACCGCAACACCAAATGGGTAGTCCAATCACGAAAAACGTCAACAAATAAATGCCCGAGCCGTATTACTATTGCGTAAGTTATTGTTATATTTGAAAAAAAAATCATTTCAAATTTTGACCTTAACGCGCTAATGAAAAGGTACAAATCAAAATGCACGAGCAAAATATTATGACATGTGAAATTCTGCCCAACCGAAGCGATGGGCATAGTTTTGCCGCGGACACTTTCTAAGGAAGATTGTGCATCTAGTTAGTTCGTTTATCTAAGTATAGCCTTTAAATATCTATTATCCAGCCTGTAACGTTCCAGTGTAGAGCATAGGCCATTCTTACAGCATGGTTATTGCAAGATCGAGAGTTGACCCACCGCGCGGATCCTATGTGGACTGGTATTCGAAAGCAGAACAGAATGTGAAAAATGCTCAAAATTTTAAGTACTTCAAAATTAAAAAAAAACACTAATATTATAAGATGAAAGTTTGTCAGTGTGTATTATTAATAACGCGATGGTCAAGGACGAAAAAAACTTGATGCCAAAAAAGACTGTTTTCATTTATAACCTTTGACTCTGAATTAATACTTAAGCTACGTTTTGTTGTGGGAGATATCATATATTGCGTGCAACACCACGAGGCACAGCTAGTATCATTAATTTGGTATTATTTCTAAATTTATCAAAGCAGCAAACGTAATACAATTAGCATGCATTAATGATCATGATATCAAGCTACTAAATAGAGCTCTGCGTTTCACACATCTAATTATAGCGGAGTAAAACCATTTCCTCGAATAGAAACGTAAATACACAAACATTCTTTAGATAGAAGCCATAACGTGGCAAACTAAAGACGTGGGCCGATTTATCTCGCCGATGCTTATTTATGGCGTTTTAATTAATTCGGCTGCTTATAGCCTGCGCATGCGCACTGCGAAATGAGAGCACGTTCGTAATCTAGACAGTAAGAAGGCGGAGCAGTTCAATTTTTAAAATATATTGCATACAGCATAACTTGTCTGCCTCACCGCACCAAGATGCTTTCGCACACTGATGTGTCAGTGACCAAATCGGCGTATTTTAGATATCATCGAATCTAAAGTATTAGCTATTCAATTGAGACTTTCTATGTTTCATTAGTTACCTATCGATATCATATGCTGAAAATATGGCCCATCTGGTACATCTGAAACCAACTCAATGAGAGTTCTATCTCTAATCTAAATATTCGTACTATTTCAAATAATTAGATATCATGTCTAATCCTAATTTCATATTACGGTTACACAAGTAACTTTTTAATGTTAACTTCTGAGAAATCTCTCATATCTGTGTTGATTAAGAGCTACCGATTGCTTCGCACAGTTGTAATAAAATCCGCGTTATCTCACGTAAAAACGGATTTTCCTATATTGACGTAACACTTCAGGGTTGCCTCAGACCATTTATACTTGTGTACAATTATAACAGGCTATAATAAATTCAAATATAATGATTTCTATGTAAACACCTTTTGGCTGTGAATCGCTACTACGCATGTTTAAGTTGATAAATTGTTTATTACATAAGTACAGTTAGATCGTAAGTGATCTCATGTAACTTACCATTTAAGTGCAGTAACTTATATTTTTGTTATTATCAAATACTTTGATCAGGTGTTCGTATGTGAACAAATGTTGCATTATAATTGGAATGTTTTCTAATTAACCTACAAGACAAAAAATGACTATTTTATCACACCGGCAATTCGGCACTGATAAAAATGTTGTTATCCGAGACTGTAGAGATTGGCGAAACCTTTTACTATCGCCCACTAGGCCATATGACCACCCGTGGACTGTGATAGGTTTAAAAGACTAAGTCAAGTGCGGAATGTTCACTGTTTAAGTTAAGTTTGTTTTAGTTACTAACGTGTAAATAAAGTTTAAATTAAAACACAACCCATCACAAAAAAAAAACTGCCTAAAATATACATTTAAACGCAAGCAAACTTTACGCGTTCAACTCTCTCCCCTGAGTAAACGTGTTAGCCCGCCAACTCGGTAAATACTTGGATAAACACATCGAAAAGATTTCGCAGGCGTCAGTGAAAAAGTTTCAGGCACAAAGAGCGTTCAAGAAACCTAACTTTCTAAACAAAAAAGTCAGAAACAGTTACGGACGGATTGCTTTTATTTCAGCCTTTTGAGAATCGACAACTAGTAACTGTGCTTCACATGAAAAATAAAACTCTGGACGCCTTTGTATTCTACTTTCTCCGACGCCAATAGAGTGTACAGTCCGTGAATGAAGCAAAAATCTAAGAATATGTATTGGTTTAACTTTCAACTCGTCATATTCCATTGCTGGACAAAGATATCTTCAACCATTCCGGTCCTCTACTATTATCGTCTTCAGCCTCCATTATCGACTTTTCGCAAGTTGTGGTTCGCATAGGGTGAATGATATGCAACGCCTTCCAAAATGCGAAATCCACTGCAGAATTTGTCTGCTCCAATGGCCATTAGTCCTTTGACATAAATGGCGGGCACTCTGTCACTACAACCTGCTAATCCTACTAGTCTTTCAACTTCAGTTCTATAATAATTCTAGGAGAGACTCGTAGGAGACATTGCCTGTTTTTACTTTGAGCTAAGATAAAGAAGTCAGAAGTACAGTACAGCTTGATGTATAAGGCTTAGAAAGAAGCCGGTTGGACCACAATAAAATCTAAAAGAAAACTTTGAAACATGGAAAACGTGTGTTTACTCTTGCGTACCGTCGCTGAACTGACCAGTTTATTACTTCAGCTGCAAGAAAGAGAGAAAACCAACAACATAATCAAAATAGTCCCGTCAATGCCGTTAACTTGCTTATAAAGGAATTCAAAAATAGACTTAATGTCTCAAATAATAAAACTACAGATTTGGAGCAGCCCTCACCAGACAGACGAGCATACAATGCACAATGGTACGTACGAAATCTTTCCCATTGTCTGGTGACGGCTGTAAGCGTTGTAGAATTGAGAACGTAGGTATAATACAGATCAACGAAGTCAGAAGTCAAAGTACGTGCCGTTAACACGAATAAGAACTCTACCAGGGCTAACCGTCATCTCTTAAAACAGTGTTACAATAATATCACTTCGTCTTTTCTGGTACAAAAATTACTGACGTATAATTATAGTAATACTGTTCTAAGGGATGGCGGTGAAACCCCAGTCCTGGTCGCTTTTCTCCCCAAAACAGGTAGGGTTATATAGGGAACCGTTGGAGCAGACGAGTTCTGGACTGGAAACCGTGACAATGACAATGATGTAAAAAGTAAAGATTCGTGATATGCTCACAAAACAATCAAAAAAGTGTTCCGAATGCAGCGACAGCACACATGCACATATTTCGAATGAGCGTACATTTACCTTAACAAAGAGCCTACAACTGTATTCTCTTTGGCGGTTCGTTTTTGAGGCACGGATGGCGTATCTACCTTTATATATACAGAATATCATTGGTGGACCGCGACAGGTTGTAGAGAGCACTTGCAACTCGCCCTAGAAGCGTAACCCTTTGACGCCAATGAGGCCTTAAAGCACCAGACACAATAGATTTTCTATTGTGTCTGGATGCCCGTCGTTTAATGAGTTAAAGTCATCAGCTGTCATCATCTACCAGCTCCGTACCTGAAGGTGAGCGCAGCAGATCCATAGCCGGGCAGGCGCATCGGCGAGTACGTCTGCGCGTAGGGCTGGGCGGGCGGCGCGCGCGGCTGCGGCGGCGCCACCACCGCGCCGGCCGCCGGCTTGCCGCCGTACGCCAGCGCGCCACCGCCGTGCCCGTGGTCCGTCTGCCCGGGCCTGACAAACACACACACACGTCAGCATACACAGAAATAAACATTGGCCGAGCGCGAGTCGGACTCGCCCGTGGACCAAATTTCAAACCACGCGCGAGTTGGTCTCGCCCGTTTTTTGCCATTTGGCTACGGTACCCTAAAAATTCACGTTTACACAGCGAAATCCAGCCCCAAAATCATTAGCCTGTAATGTAGGTACTAAACAACGGTTTTACACACTCATATCCGAGATGATCAGATGATCTCTTACAATTAAAATAATTGTCTATCCCTATTTGATATAAATAAATACCATATTACGAGCGGAGCGGAGGACCGGGATATCTGGCGCAAAATGGGGGAGACCTATGTCCAGCAGTGGACAGCGATAGGTTGAAGAGAAATACCATACATGTAATGTGAATAGATTAAGTTTCGATGGAGCTGACAAGTCATTTCATGACTAAAGCACCTAAAAAAATTAAGATTTAAAAAATATATCCTATTCGACGGCTTGACGTGCTCTCCAAAACACGGTATCATCATACATTTTGGACAATCTAGTGATTCAGCCTCCTATGTCCGGAGTGTACCGTTGTATGGGTAAACAAAAATATTATTTCGAGTATCTACGTCGGCAAGCGCGATGTCTTTGGACTTGAGTACTATAGGATAAGTCGTCAAAATGCACCAATCCCGTCACCCATGCTGTGTGAGAAAGCTTGTGCCTGCAGTGGGACTATATACACTGATCATTATCGAAAAACGTAGGTACTTATTGAGTGAGTTGGCAACAGTCAAAACTCAATCATAGATACAAAATGGCATGCAACTCATTGTTGCGAATTAAACGTATGTTTTAACTAATAAATCGATACGATAAAAAATTTTTTGTTAGTTTATTTATAACTCGAATACATAAAAGGTCCACCTATATTTGTAACCGTCTTCTACCGCAAAGCTGTACAAATAATGCTATACAAACACTAGCGTCTGCAATTGTATTTACTAAACGATGCGGGCGAAGCATGTGTTCATTTAAAACTTTATTATGACTCAAGAAAACATGAGCGCTGTGTGAGGCATTCATCTCGTGTTACTCACATGTTATATCCGGGTTTTTATAATTAAGATAAACATTAATAAGGCGGATTCATACATTTGGTGCCTAATATTTTTATTATACACAGGCATGAAACTTCACTGGCAGCTTAATACAGGGTTTTATTTGTTTTGACAGACTGTGTATCGGCATCTACTTTGATACTCCTGTCTCAAACATGGATACCATCTTAACGAACTTTTACGAGCGTCGGTGGCTCATTAGTGTGGACTGTCGCTTTCCGATCTGGAAGGAGCAGGTTCAAATTCGACCAGGTACACATGTCCTTTCGAATTTTTGAAATTATAAGTACGTCTATCCGACGCTCTTGAGGTGAAGGAAACATCGTGAGGAAATGTGCGCACGCCTGCGAAGAGATTCAAAGATTGTGCGTGAAGTCGTCCAACCCGCACTGGGTCCGCGTGGACGACTAAGCCATCATTATCATACATCCTTTACGTGAAGGCTCGCGCCCCTCGGTGGGGACGTTTAATGAGATGATAATGAACTCGTAGGTCTTTCTAAAGTCTTTGAAGCCATGATTTGTGGGAAAGCCTGTGCTTTCAGTGGAACGTACGCTGATTGATTTTTAACAGATATAAAGCCTAGACTTCCATCAAAAATCGTTATAAGAAATAAACAAACTAGTTCGTAAACTTCACGGTCATCAACTCTGTTGCTATCGGAATTATGTCAACTGATACTTTATGAACTGTCCAAAGGTAATTAATGTATTTTTGTAATTATAACGACTGGTGACGTGTTCGTTATAATTATAATAGTCGGTAGTCATTAGGGACAAGTTTTAATTATATGTACGGAATTCGTTTGCTTCACTCATCAAAAACAATATGATTAGTACATATATCTTTCTTCTCAACCGATTTTTATAGTCATCATTGCAATGTTATCCTTTATGACAATGCGTTGTAAGGATGTGCGTATTCAATGTAAGAGTAAGTTTATGCGTTACTTTGAACTACCTGATAAAGACGGTTACTGAAACACGCATATTTGGGTAATTTTATAGGTAATTTGGTAATTCTATTTAATCTTTAAAATTTCTACGAGACAAAGTGTTAAAGCCTGGAAATGGGATTTGTTTAGCGCTAGACATTTTGTGGTATAAATATTTAAAAAAAGACCATATTTAAAATTAAATTAAATGTGATAATTAAAAACCTACGGGCTTGCGAAAGGTCGCTGGTGGAAGCTGGATGAGAAATGTGGGATATCAAGCGTAAAATAGGGAGAGATCTGTGTCAAACAGTAGACTACAATCGGTTGAAGATGAAAAGGAATATAAAAAATCCACTAGGCCACAAATAGCTTTATTTCTTAGCACTAGACGTTGGTTAAAAAAAAAGTATCTTCAACTGTGTAAAAAGTATGTCTATTTCTTACTAACGTTTTTCATACGGTGGCGAGGCAGATAACGGCTTTCGCGGATGACTCAGTCACAGTGGACACTGACCGACGCGAGTGCATATGAAAATGCACTTTCACGGGTTTTATGCTGTTTATAATTTGTATGTAGAAGTCATTTATCGAGTAATGTCCTGTTTCATTTCATTTTTTCGCCGACGCTTGAATTCTAATGACTCTGACGTTTTACTCAAGAATTGTGTATACTATGAAACTATACTTTATTATTAGTTGACAAACCATATAACTTGAATACAGCTTTCGAATATACCACACCCACGAAAACTTCTCAATGTCAAACTCAATTTGATATAGAAAACCACCACTTTTGAGAAATCAGATCAGACAATAAAATCTCATTTATAATCTTTTGCCTATCTCTCGCTAGAATACGGTAGATAAATATATTTAACAATAACTGAGTGCAAATAAACGCGGTCGTTGCCCTGATATCAAGTACTTGTTGTTTATCTAATAAACATTATATAGATAGATAGATAATTCTTTATTGCACAAAACAAATTAAACACTTAACAAGATTCTGCACAGGAAAAAAAGTACAATTGGCGGCCTTATTACTAAATAGTTATTTCTTCCAGACAACCAACTTATAATGGAAGAGGACAATTGAAAGAAGGTTAGTAGTTAATTTTCTACAAATAAAAAGCTGTAAAATATAAAACAATTGCCACTCAAAACAGTCACCTCTCCATAAAGTTTTTTTAGATCAAAAGATGATATCAAGTTTGTACTTCAAGTTATACTAAGTTTGTATTTCGTGGTATACTTATTTCACAAAAACATTAAAATAAATTTAAAACTTATTTTAATATGTAAATAAAAATATGCATTAATACCCGGTGAATGTTGTTAGCTTACAGAACTCCAGGATATAAGCGCAAAAATTTCGAAAGAGAATTAGCGTCCCTGTAGATTGCGATTGTATATCATAGAGAAACACCTATTCTCGTGGAAAGTATTTTATTGCCAATACCAATGAAGTCACCGCTCTGTGGTCAGTGGCCATAGGATAACTGTACAAAACGAGCTTTCAAGCAAAACAACAGGAAAGACACGCCCGTCAATTCCAAGTATTACTTGCTCGATTTACGGAACGGAAGTTATTAAAAGGTTTATTGTTGATAATAACTCAATATTTGTCACGTGGTTGTGAGATTGGAACACATTGTTATATTTCGAGGTTAATTATGTATTCTATTCAAGGGTTTCCTTTTGTGTGACGTGCCCTTGATAAGTTAGAATTCGGGAGTTTCGAATAACATGAAATGTTATCAGAAACTTCCGCATGATAATTCTAAAATTCATTGCAATTCTAACTAGTACGAGTAGCATTTTCTAGGTAAGCAACGGAACTGTGATTAAATCGATTAAACAATAATTTTTACCACAAGTCCAATTCAAATAAAAAGTGTAATTTCCCTAAATAGTCTCCTTTAACGCCGAAATTAGGTCCGCCAATTGTAACCGCCTTTTTTCCAATCATTAAAACCACGGTAGACGAATGAGAATCGAGAGAAATCGTCCACACTGGCAGGCAATTTAATTAAAAAAAAAACCAGCTTCATTAGTTAGGGGTCTTTTCATTTATTTATCGAGCTTGACAATTTCTATAAAATAATCATCTATAGAGCTTAAATTAAGTCGAGTTGGTAGTTCAATCTTAGTTCTGTTTTTCGCAATTAAATCTCATCAAACTTAATTTCTTTAAAAACACCTAAAATTACATGAATGAAGTGATTACATTATACCTTTATGTTAAACTTATCCTTACTTAAAACTTCTACTTTGTTGTGAAACTACATACAATTTGAATACAACCACTCATTTTTAAGAGGCAGACCAGTACGCTCTACTTCCTTGAGGTATCGATTTGCAAAAACGCTTTTCATCGCCTTGTGCCTAAAATATGGCTGTCCGCGATTCGCGAAACCAATCACCAATCACCCAATCATTTTACTTGCCAGCTGGGATAAATTGGCTTCTATCTGAGTGGCTACTATGCTTAGGGCTGAAATCATATAGTTTTATTTTAAGGGACATGCCAAACTTCAGTATCTTACGTTCATTAATTTCGGCTTCTTTAAATTAGTCAGTCTGTCAGTCACTCCGTAACAGATGAGCTTTTATACGGACAAACAGGTAATATACTTATATTACCTGTTTGTCCGTATAAAAAACTGTGTTTACTTAAACATTCATCATTTTTGACAATTCCATACACCTTGCTCACTGTTATTGTCAGTGCCAGTGGATGATTCAGAAAGGCGAAGTATTCGCTACCGTGCTTGGCTTAGTCACCTGGGGCTGACTCACACCGTCATTTCCAAAGTCGCTTAATTAGCTTAGTATGATCGCGATTTTGGCAAAACGAGTATCCATCTTCGATTTTTAAGGTCATTTAATTATTAGAGTTGTCAATTTGGCGACAGCATGTGTGACAAAAGCCCATTTAGTACGTTTAGTGCACAGATTTCCCAATACAGGAGATAGGGCAAGCCGCGTTTTTAAGTGCGACAAATGTAAGCTCAACGAGCATACACTGGCTGCCAGTTTACGCTCTGTGAGGCGAGTCAAGACGCACGAATATTAGAAGAAATTACTGTTTTTTCCCAAAACGCCATCCTGTGCAATTGTAACATGCCATCATCGCAAGGAATTAGTAAATTTACCAAGAAATATAATAACTTTTCACAGGTAAGAACCGAAAAGAAATTGCGACACTGGGACTGCCTATAAACTTGGCGGCTTGTCCAGTCTAATTGTATATTCGGATGTCTGTGGTTTAGTGACAGTAACAATAAAATATACGGTCTAGTGTAATGACTGGGTACAAGAGACCTAGCAATTATGTCACGGGCAACGGGCGCAGGGCAGTTTTTTTTCGAACTGACTACTGCTGTTGGCCGCAGATGGCCTTTACAGCTTCATTGGCGAGCGCAGATGGCTCTCCGCCTTAAAATTTACACAACGAGCCTGAGGGCGTCCCCGAACAGGACTCGAACCTCGGCGTAGGGCGTTGCGGGGACGCAGGGCAGTGTTGGCGAAACATGTTATTACTGTCAAAAGTTAATAGTTTCCTTCAACACTGCAACTGTCATGAGCAGACGTATCAATTACCAAAATATCATCATCATCAGCTCATTGAACGTCCCCACCGAGGGGCACGAGCCTACCCGTATAGGGTGATTAGGCCTTAGTCGTCCACGCGGGCCCAGTGCGGATTGGACGACTTCACACACAGGCGTGCATGAAGGTTTCCTCACGATGTTTTCCTTCACCGTAAGAGAGTCGATAATAATAATAATATAATAATAATAATAATAACCCCCCCATGGGACCACCTTGCCGTGGTGGGGGGGCTTACGAAAGTATGGAAACAAAAAAGTCATAACATCTGACATGCACTTACTGTATATAGAACAGACATTTATAAGGCACTAACAACTGCCCATACCCTTTCAAACTAACGGTCCCAACCAAAACCCTTTTCAAAATGGAGCGTAAAAAATGTAGATACTATTTGCGGTCGCTGCCCGGGGGTCGCGCGGGCACATTTGGAGCCGGTGCTGGATGTGACAGCATGCGACCATCGGCGATGGGGAGTTGAACAGGCGGACTCCCATCGAAGAATTTATTACAGCCGAAGATAAAGAATCATCATCTTCATTCTCATTATCGCATTCTCATTCATCATCTGAATCATTATCATCTATTTCGACCGAGGATGTTGTGCAGCCAACCCTACAGGTTAAAAGAGCTGCACCCACTGAGGTTAGAAAATTGACACGCAAGAAATGGACAAAGGACATGAATAAATTTATCTTGCGGTCATACTTCATCTACACAAAACTAGAAACCGACTTGCATAATTACTTACAACCATTATACAATGATTTTATCAAGGAATTCTCACATTTTCCAGTTAACAAACAAAACATAGGTGATCAATGTAGATCCATTTTCGGAATAAGCTAATAAATGATAATGAAATAGCCACAATAAAAAAAGAAGTATCTTCACATTTAGGATTACATTTAGGCAATGATAGCAATAGTAACGACGTACTGTTAATAGGTAAGCGAAGAAAATGGTCCCCAGAAATCAATGAAACTAATACGGAACTATTACAGAATAACTAGATTAGGCAGAGATGAAACTGCGTACAGGGAATTGTTACATAAAGCTGTTATTGACGTTCACCCAGAGCTGGCAAACGTAACAATACAAAGAATTGCAGACCAACGGCGCATCATAGTAAATAACAAAAGACTTAGTGAAGAAAAGTTACAACAGGTAAGAAACGAAGTTGAAATAGAATTAAATATGCAAACGAGAACGCAAACTACAGATCACATTGATATACATAGTGGCTTTCAATTTGATAACGATTTTGAGTCAACTCGCCAACAATCACACATAACAACGGACAGTTTAGATTTGCAATTTCAAGTACAATCAAATAATCTGCCGCAAATTTTACAATCTACCGAAGCTAATCAAATTTTTTCAGCAACACCCGACTCTACCCCACCAAATAATATTTCACATAAAACAGACATTGAACAATTATTTGCAGAAGCATACCATTTTTATTTAAATACAAATCCTACACAGAGACAAGTAATTCCTAAGCAGAGATTAACAACAAAACTAGCGGTTACGGTGCAATATATAGACAAGAAAATATTACCGAACTATCTAAACGAAAGCACTGATTTTAATACCCTTCAAACTTTAATATACTGTGCAGCTTGGACTGCTGCAAAGAAGAATGGAACCAAATTAGAATTTCAACCAATCGCAATATCCAAATGTAAAAACCAAAAACCCAAGCCCAAGTGGCAATCAAGATTAGAATCCAAAGTAGAAGATTTGAGAGTTAAAATAGGAAGGCTTACTACATATATAAATGGAAACCGAAGTGCGAAGCTAGTAAAACACGTTCTAAATATAATAAAAAACTATAAAATTCACACTACCCATGAGGCACCGAATACAGCGTTAACTGAATTTTTAGATACCTTAAAACAAAAACTCAATGTAGTTAAAAGCCGTCTACAACGGTATGTTAAATGCACAAATCGCAAAAATCAGAATTCACAATTTAAATTTAATCAGAAGCAATTCTACCGAGCACTAACAGACTTCTCAACAAATCACACTACTCCCCGTACCTTAAGTACAGATATGCCTCAGAAAGAAGAACTTAAGGATTATTGGTCAGCAATTTGGGGATACCCTGTGGAACATAACTACGACGCGGATTGGATTCAAATTGAGCAAAACAGCCATAAAGATATAGTAACAATGAAATTTGAAACCATACCACTTGAAATTTTTCATAATGTCATAAGAAAACTTCATAATTGGAAGGCACCTGGTACTGATTATCTGCATAATTATTGGTATAAAAAATTTACATATATACACCCATTTCTTTACAAACACATTAACTTATTCATAAAAAAACCAGAAAGTTTGCCACACTACGTCACAGAAGGAATTACGTATATGCTCCCCAAAGACATAAATAACCGTAAAGACCCATCAAAATATAGACCAATAACCTGTCTTCAAACATTGTATAAAATTATAACTGCATGCGTAACGGAAACTATTTATGATCACATTGACTTGAATAATATACTAACAGAACAACAAAAAGGATGCAGAAAATTTAGTCAGGGATGCAAAGAGCAACTAACAATAGATTCAATTATTTTACAACAGGTTCAAAGAAAGAAGAAAAATTTATTTACTATGTACATTGATTACAAAAAGGCTTTCGACTCAGTACCCCACTCATGGTTGCTCAAAGTTTTAGAAATATACAAAATTCATCCTCAAATAATATCCTTTCTCGAAATAGCAATGCAAAATTGGACAACTAAACTCAAATTAATCACCGCGAATCAAAGTGTACAAACCGACAATATAAAAATACAAAGAGGTATATTTCAGGGCGACTCGCTTAGTCCCCTTTGGTTCTGTCTTGCTCTTAATCCATTATCTCACCGGCTTAACGACAATAAAAACGGATATTTACTAAAATATAAAGAAAATGAATCTAATAGTATATCAGAATTAAGATTGAATCATTTGTTTTATATGGATGATATTAAATTATACACATCAAATAAAAATAGTTTAGACCAATTGGTTAGTATAACAGAACAGTTCACCGCAGATATATGTATGGAGTTCGGTATAGATAAATGTAAAATTAACTCAGTAAGGGCCGGGAAAATCCACAAACATTCTTACCAATTAGTAACAGGCGAACACATAGTATCACTAGAAGAAAACGAAACATATAAGTATTTAGGTTACAACCAATCAAAACAAATACAAAATAAAGATACCAAACAAGCACTCATACAAAAATTCAAACACAGATTAAATAACATATTAAAATCTCACCTCTATGCTAAAAATTTAATACAAGCTATTAACACCTACGCAGTTCCTGTTTTAACATATTCTTTTGGTATAATAAAGTGGACTAAGACAGATCTTAAAAATATTCAACGGACTATCAGTGTTATGCTGACAAAATATAGGAAACATCACCCACGGGCCTGCATTCAAAGAATAACATTACCAAGGACTGAAGGCGGAAGAGGACTAGCCGACATCATAAACCTACATAGCAAACAAATAACTAATTTAAGAAATTACTTTCACACTAAATCTGAAACATCTACTTTACACAAAGCAATAACTATGAACGATCAGCAACTGACACCACTTAATCTTTACGATAAAGCAGTACAGGGCAATCAAACACAAGTAACACAAGAATCGAAGATGAACCAATGGTCCCAGAAATCTTTGCATGGCAGGCATCTACAGGATTTATGCCTCGCAAACGTCGATAAAAGCGCTTCCAATGAATGGCTTAAACGTGGAGAATTATTCCCAGAGACGGAGGGGTTCATGCTTGCAATTCAAGACCAAGTAATTGAAACAAGAAATTATCAGAAGTATATCATGAAAATAAAAAACCAACGTACAGATCAATGCCGAAAATGTAGTAGTGCCTCTGAAACCATTCAACACATAACCGGTGCATGTAAATCAATAGCCCAGACACATTACAAACATAGGCATGATCAAGTTGCTAATATTATCCATCAAGAACTAGTATCAATGTATAATATAAAAACACAACCTTCTGTACCTTATTATAAATATACACCACATACTGTCCTTGAAAATGCAACTCATAAACTATATTTTGATAGAGCGATACTAACAGACAAAACAGTTCATTTTAATCGGCCGGATATAGTTCTAATTGACAAAAATAAAAGCACAGTTCATATTATAGATATTGCGATCCCAAATACCCATAATTTACAAAGCACTATTACAGAAAAAATTACTAAGTATATAGATTTAAAACATGAAATTAAGCGAATGTGGCAAATGCAAAATGTCACCATTACCCCAATAGTTTTGTCTACAACCGGTGTAATTCCACAACAACTTCATCAGTCAATTCAGTCCCTAAATCTATCTAGAAATATATATACACTGTTACAAAAAGCAGTGATTTTAAATACTTGCAGAATTGTCAGAAACTTTTTACAAATTAATGATGATAATATGTCAAATACATGCCCCATTTCAGCAACACATATCAGACCATGTCCAGCCCCACACCCAACACTTACAATAGTAGCTATCCCATCACAAAGTAATAATATCTTGCTGAATCAAGATGAAAACCGTACTTTTAGCATTTAGAAGGATAGTACTTGGCTTTGGCCCGTATTATTCTTAAAACCGACTAATGTCGAGCATTATAAAATGGAAAATAATAATATAATAAATAAAAATTTTATTTTCTCATCACAAACAAACATATACAATATACAGTTTAAATCATAACATAAATTGACCATTTTATGTTGTGTGAGACTGACGCCCGTAAAGTATTTGCATACCTGTTTACAGGTCATCAGGCCCACCATCACGGAATTGACACAATAATAATTATGTTAATACAGGAGATATATAGCTTGTTTGGAAAAAATGGTAAACATTACTAACTGCTAATTATAATCAAAATACAAAAGAACAAATGAAAGCTATCTGTACAAAATATCTTTATGTATCGGTAGTGTAAGAGACATGTGTGCGTGCGTGCGTGCGTGCGTGCGTGCGTGCGTGCGTGCGTGCGTGCGTGCGTGCGGCGGCAGGCGCGGGCGGCGGTATGTGCGTGTGCGTGCGTGCGTGCGTGCGTGCGTGCGTGCGTGCGTGCGTGTGTGTGTGTGTGATTATGTGTAGGTATGGAAGTAATATTCAGTTTCATATAGGTTTTTTTTAGAAGTAAGGAACGAACACTGTTTTTGCACTCATAATAAGAGAGACTTGGCAATGAAATTTCACCGTTTATTTTGTTGTATAAAGAAGGACCAAGATAATAAAAGAATTTTTCACGAAAGAGTATGCAGTTGATGGTACGATACAAATTCTATCTTTGCGTTCTTTAGTCACGACTTTATTGGTGTTTTTCTATGTTGGCGACACACAATGTCAACAATAAAAAGCTGCCTTACAGTCAAAACGTTACAAATCTTGTAGAGTTCTCTTGTCGGAAATTGTATAGATCGAAAAGTTTGCCACCTTTTAGAACAGCTCGTTGTGCTACTTCAAGGGGTTTCAGAGTAGTTTTTGAGACTCCACCCAACATGAGATGCATACAATCAGTATTGAACGACATAAAGCGTAGTATACATTTTGTATGATTGTTGAGATGCTACATGTCTCAAGATTTTAAAAACATAAATGAGCTTACGTATTCTTCCCTTAGTAGATTTATGTGGCTCTTGAAGGTAAGGCACTTATCTATGGTTATCCCAGGTATTTTATTTCATTCTACTGATGAGAGACGGGCACTGGCAAGTGGGCAGTGACCAATTAGCACAATTATGTATTTTTAAGGATTTTTAATGTACATATACAAATTCGAAAACACATTGGTACGTGAAGAGATTTGAACCTCAGCCCTCCCGGTAGGAGGGCAACAGTCCACACCATTGAGCCACCGACGCTCTACCAAAATATGAAGAGGGACAATAGCAGATGTTTGTTTTCAAACATCAGATGAGCCGTTCGTTCGTATGCTCCGTATAGCATAAAAAAGAAATTTCTTCCTTCCTCCTTCCTTCTTCAAATATTTCTTTCTTTCTTTCATCCCCATTCCATTATCATCCATTATATCCAATACGTCTGTATATAATATCAATACCGCGATTACAACTATCCCCATCCGCGATGCACTTGTTATAAAATGGGAACAAACGCATTGCCCTTGTTCCACTGTACTAAAATCCGATATACGCTATGAGAAAGTAAAAGTAATAATAGAGAGCCGCCGGCGCGGAGGGGCAGCCGCATGGCGGAGGCTTTCCGATACGCACGCAATGTAGATGGCGCTCATGTTCCGTGGATTGTAATTAGGGTTGCCACCTTTTATTTTTGCATTTAAAGTTCATTAGTTTTTAAAGGTAACAACAAAGTACAAAGTACAAGTTTTACATTTTAAACTATATTTTTTATTGCAGTTTGCATACATATCTATTCCTTTCCGATACTAAAATCTATATTACTAGTATTTGTTATTCCGTAATAAATATTCTATTCCAACGAATATTACCTACCGTAAATAAATACAAAAATAAGTTGGTAAGATGTGAGATACAGTCAGTAATAAAAATGTTTTGAATGTTTAAAGAGCGTTTACGAATATAAACGTTATATTTAAATCAGCATATCAACTTAAATTATGCAAAATAAAGTATTTTCGCGTACTTTATTATTATTGTAATATATTGAGTGCAATTACATGATATAACGTAAAATACGTTATTTAAAACGGGTGGCAACCCTTAATGTAATGGTTGAGACGAGCTACATCGAACCCGGTACTATGGGTACCGGGTTCGATGTCGTCGTCGTACCGAGTCATAGCTAATTTGATAAAATGTACCAGCTCAAAGAAACCTTTATTCAGGCAATTCTAGTAACATACACATTTAAATCATATACCTACACTTTTAACAATTCACAAGAGTCACCTGAACACTAACAGAACCCAATCTTACTTCGGCCTTAACAAAACCCAACTTCCAAGTCTGGCTCATTAAAGAAAGCCCTTTGATCTAAGTTTAAATACCACAGCCGCGTACGAAACTTGCTCAAAGGGCGTTAAAGGAAAATAAATAAGCTTATAACAAAACGGGCTCAGAAATTCTGTGCGGGAGGTCTGCCAGGAAATAATAAACGTATTTTAACCACACTTCACAACCACAATTCCGGGTGAAGAGGTATGTTTGACCTTGGTACATTACCCCAGGGTGGGTCGGAGTAGGTTTGATCCCCAACGAGCTGGTTGTGTAATTAGTTAGCATTTAAGCAAAAAGCCCCACTGCAAATGTAGTTGCCAATTTATTTACAGCAGAAAACATCATTCATATTCAAGGTATATTTTATGAGTTTACTGCACAGATCGGCTACATTAGCCATCTTCAAGAGCCGTACTGTCTAGAAGTCAAACGGTCGAATCATTCATTCATTCATATTTTGTTTGATTCTGGAGAGAGAAGTTTTAATTTTATATTAGGAATAATATAAATAATTTTCCAACAACGCCGCACTGCGCCCGACACCCAAGACAGCAGATGTTAGGTTTCTTATACCCGGTAATTTCACTAGCTACAGTGCCCTCATCCCGAAACACAGAACCGCAAAATACTTCTATTTGACGGTACGGTATCTGGCACTGCGGTGATAACTACCTAGACGACTCAGTACCTAGTCTACCAACTATATAAAACGACTCCACAATAAAAACTAATAAAGTTGCACAATAAAACGTGTAAAAAATAAAAACAAAGCATCATTTTCCTCATTAATTCAGTGTTCTCGAATGCAGAACCAATCAAAGGACAATGTAACCTTCTAAGGAGTCTTGAAATCCAACTGTTTCCAAACTTCGCCCAGACTTGGTTCAATGTTAAGTGTATTTGTTTCTCTAGAAATTACCAAAAGTAATTAAGTTAGTCTGCTTCTGTTTAATTAGTTTTAATTGTCATTTTAAAATGCATGGCCTTTTTAATTGAAAGTCAAGAACAGTGATAAAGCCTGCATTAGTGATTCACGGACAACCTTGGCAGCCGTGTTAACAAATTGGTCAAAACATAGCCAACAAGAAATACGGATAATGATTTGGTATTATGGTTGCAAATGTTAACTACCACTCTATAGGTTTCAAGTTCTATCGTGTAGCAGTACAAAGATTTTTTGCATCAACGATTTTTGTTGGTTTGAGGTTTTTTTCTTTTTTATTGCCATAGGGGGCACACAGTTCACCTGATGGATGATTCAGCCACCCATATACATTTGGTAAATATGTATAATATAGAAAATAAAAACTTGTACATCAATGTTATAGAAAACTAAATAAATAAATAAAAATACACTCATTTTCTATGGAAGTCGAGTCATTTCGCTCAGGAATCATTTCCATCGGTAACTGATTCCACAGTGTCTATGTATCTCCAAATATAAACTATATGAAGGTATGTAAAATCTGCCACGATGGTCCTGTATTTCTTAATTACAACTTTTAATATGATGAAATATATTAATTTTTCACTTAATAACCTAACTAAATCTATAAAAACGTTATCTTAGCGGCACCCCCATTACGACACATTAGTAATACCAAACGTTAACGACTTAACGATATGATACATCGGCTATTTATTAAATGTTTCAAAGCTATTATAAAACGAACAGACTCGCCGACTAACGGTGCATATGATTTCAATGATTTGTAAGTTTATTTTCCTAAAAACAGGAAGGCGATTTGCGAGTCAATCCGATGTTTTGCGCGTCCTCCAACGCACGATAACGGAGTCCAGTTGCTGAATAATATTGGCGAAGTATTATTGATACAAGAATATTGAGATTTTTATATTTTGACGACCTGTGTGTAATGGTTGAGTCGGTTACCACATCAATGATTTCGTCGATAGCAGCGTGGTTTTAAAAGATGTATGCGTATAAGTCATGTATTTCCGATTGGTTGGTTTAGTTTATGGGTGTTTCATGATAAATAATCTATGACCTAATAAAATATTAAATAAAAACATATTTGATTACTATCTATAGTACAAGCTTCTTGCTAAAATTGGATAAATGGCGATATGTTAATGTATGTGATGTTCTTTATTATTAAACTAGTAGAAATTGTAATTTCTAACTCTGTGAGAAATATTACCACATTTAACGTATATCCACTGGCACTCACACAAACGCAACATTTATATTAAACAACATTATCATCAACACAATGTTGTACTGCCCGGGATTGAACCCGGAACCCTTGGTGTAGTAGCCGATGTCTCAACCATTACACCAAAAATGGGTCGTCAATTATGCTAGAAATCAGTTAGCCAGCCTATAACGACCCACAGCTGGGCACAGGCCTTTCCTCAACTATGAGGTGGAGTATCGTTATTTGACCTACGATTTTATTGCAAAAACTTTATATCCAAATTCTAAAATCAATTCATAAAGACTTTCGTATTTAAAAGAATCCTTGTCACATCAAGAATGAACACACATTGTGCTGGAGTATTTCCACTGGCATACAAATATTTAAATTAATTCTGAACTCGTTTACGTAGGTTTACAATCTTTCCAAAGCAATCATAAAAATAAACATAAAATTTCTTTAGAAGACCATATAATGCTTCTCTGTGAATCACAGATAAAAAATAATGAAACCAAAAACGTAAATCGATTAAAGGAAATAAGCACAGATAGCTTACAAATCATCATTCCACTCCTAGTACTCTATTGGTTCATGATATTTTTGATATGAAGTATATTTAAATTGCCATAGGTTATAGAATTCGTAAATTATTACCAATACGTATTAGGCCCGAATGGTGGGTAACGGCCTAATCTCCCCATTGCCTCCCCATAGTAAGCTGCCCTACAATAGGCCGTTACAAGCTGATTTTTCACGGTATGTCGTAATACAATGTGTGTTTCTGTGTAAAATTATCTTTGTATTTACAAAAAAGTGTGTTTATCCGTTATATAGAACCCATATTACAGGCTCATCCTTAGTTTGGGGCTAGATGGCGCTGTGTGTATCATCATCATCATCAGCTCGTTAAACATCCCCACCGAGGGGCACAATCCTATCCGAAAAGGGGTGTATAGGCCTTAGTCGTCTACGCGGGCCCAGTGCAGGTTGGATGACTTCAAGCACAACCTTTGAATAGAGCTCTTCGCAGGCGTGCGCAGGTTTCCTCACGATGTTTTCCTTCACCGGAGCTGTATGTATGGATATTTATTATTTATATTTCCGTGCAGTTTTACAGTGTAAACACAATAGAAATTACCAAAGAGAAACCATATCAATACTGTCGTCAATCAGACGGTATTAGCCAGGCTTTAAAAAGACTTTGCAACCCAAAATCCGATTACAGGCCGTCCGAGCCCCAGCTACGTCATCCTGTATTAGGGTTCAACATCATCGTAGTTATACTAAAAATACGCATCGCAGTTGCATTCGCGAGGGCTTCTCGGAACAGCGCACTTGTGGCAGCGGCCGACGAACAAAAATAAATAGAATGAACACTTTCACGATTGTGCACTGGATGCGAAACGTAACAAATGCACGCAGCGTTTATTCATTATTGTTTCTAACCGCGTTCGCTTTAAGGCTGAGAATTTTGTGTACGCTCGCGTTGAGAATTCGATGCGTCACGGAAGGCGGAGTGGGGCGCGGGGCGGGCGGGACGGGTCATCGTGCTAACGCTCCGTACATACCTATATCTAAGGTTGTACCAATCTGTATGTACGGAGCGTAGGTAGATGGTTGTTGCCAGCCGGGTGCGCCGCGAAGGTCACCCGCGAGTTACGTGTCGTTTACGCGCTATTGCGAGCCATTTCTCTTGGTTTGTTGTGCTCGGAGACGAGACAATGTTTGACTTGTACGTTCCTAATTTTGAGACGCGAGTGTTCGCGTTGATAAGAATTTGACTTGGTTAGATTAAATGTTAGCTCGTACAAAACACATTTTGTCTATATCAAAAGTATAGTTAACCAATTCCAGTACTCGTTACCACGTATAGCTAGGCATCTACAAGATTCTAGAAGACGCCCCTGAGTTTTGACAGCGTGTCCTCAAACTTGAAAGATATTATTATTATTTAGTATTAGATTGCGACCATGCATTAAAATTTTAACCAAGCATACTCATTATAATTCTAACCCGTACGAACATTCTATCGATTGTAAATTGTAACTATAAGTGTACAAGTGACTTTTTCAAATTTGTTTTATATAAAATATGTAGCTGTTAGATATATACTACTATATATGTAGAGTTTTATAATGCCACCTGTCTCTCTATATACCTACCTAACATCTCTAATTGTCTCTGTCAAACACGGGGATTATGGCAAGACACTTAACCACCACGAAAAGTGTGTTGTAGAGACTAAATTGAATAAAGAAATTTTTGAGTCCAGCAGTGGACTATCACGAGCTGTTCAATTAAGGCACCTATGGTGTCAATTTATTGACGTTACCGAACAGTGATATAAAAAAATACGTAGTTTCGAATACGCACTCGTTTCTCAAGTATCCTTATATGAATAATAAGTTATAAATAATAAGTTTGTTGTTTATCTAAGCATGTATCACACAGAATTGCATTTCATTTTGAATATCGCAATACTAACGATGACTCAAATTACACTGTCAATAATGATTTCATACGTTTGTTGAACACGAGGAAATAATCAGCAAAACGTTGTTTACCTCACCACGCAAACAGAAATAGTATGGCGTGAGTCAGTTAGATATCTGGTCAAAGTACTGCTTACACTGGGATTCATTATATACCTATACGTAGATAACACACACAATCTATGTACAATGTATATAGATTGTATGTGTTATACTTTACCAATGACACGACGAAAGTTATGATTTCTACCCCTAGATAGAACCTATCTAAGACTTTCACCGTAAAGGGGTTTCGGATCGGTGCTCGCTACCGTCGCTTCAATGCATGCTAACAAACATACATATAACATATGTTTAATGTTTATAATTTCTTGTTTCTGAAATGCCGGCGTCAACAGCACGCTGAGATGCGAATTAGTTGTTAGCATTATTAAATAAATTACTGGTAAATCACGTCATGCCTCACCGCCAATTATATTACAACTCCTATAATTTGGTATTTAATTTGACCGATAACCTATCATAGATCAGATTGAAATGAAACTAATGATTGGCTATAGATAATAAATCATCTAATTTTGCGGTTTGATGTGTTACTGATGATGTGGCCTTTGGAATACTCTTTACGATGATAATCACACTTATTATCCAGTTACTAAGCTGTTGTGACTTTATTTATGCTGATATAGAGTTTAAAATCGACTGCTTTAGTCATGGCATCCTCGAACACTTCTTTCATTTGCTCCAGTCATTGAGGGGTCCAAAACCCTTATCGGCCGCGCATATAAGGATTTTGGCATATACGCGAGTTGGCAGTGCCATGTTTACTTTTTGGCAGGATGCACAAAGTGTAGGTGGAGTTTATTGGGCCTTCGTTGTAAAAAACATAGAACAGAAAGTGTTTGGCGTGGATCCTATAGATCGTACACAAGCCCTAATGCACTGCTAATACTACATTTATATATCTGCCATATCTTGAAAAAGGCCTTCCATAATGAGTTTTAATAAAGCACAGTTTTCCGATAGTAAAGCGCGTTATCATTATGAAAATGTATACAAAACTCCAAACTAAAAATATACACAGTCAAAACTTTAACATAAACAACAGCGCACTATAGTTAGTGAACAACACGACACATAACCTTACATAATTTCCGACGTCGAGGCAATCTGAATAAATATCCTATTATGATTCGTCACATGATGGTGCTCGACGGAGAATGTAATGTGTGTGCTATATAAATTGTTAATGTTACCTCTAATGACATGCTGAAACGACCTTACACCAAACTGACGTCAATTTCGCATGTATCAAAGACAAACTTGTTCAAACAATATTTTTAGTATCTTTCCCAAATCGGAGTTGTTTAATCTTAACAGTAACTGTTAAACAAAAAAAAATGTTTGATAAAACACCTAAATATAACACCGCAATGTGGGAAGATTCCAGGTTCGTATCCTGGCAGGGTCGCCATGCAATGTGGGACACCGGGAGACTGAATGAAATTAGTATAATGAGGGCACTCTGGTATAATAATAATATATATCAAATGACTTACAACTACGCTTATATAATAACTTATGTCTATATGTGAGGGAGGTCGTCTATACACACTACAACACGTCCAATTCGAGAAGTCACGTTTGAGGAAAACTGCTTGTAGATATTTCAGAATCGACCAACATGGCGTGTGAAAAACAACAATCCTTGATATTGACGAAACGCAACAACCAGATAGGAAACAGTGTGAAGTAATTAGACCTGAAATAGTAAACGGCCTGGTTCACCACTGGGAATTCCTAATAAGCAGTCGCACGCAATAGCGATTCTTGCATCGGTTTTATTAGTCTAAAAGCCGGATTGTGTAGGGAAGTCCAATCGAATGACAAGACTATGAAATACAAATAATAAAATAATGTTTTATGATTTCTACACAATTACCGAATATTAAAAATCGATAAACTAAACGACTAACTATAAGACACCTTATAAATGGACCTTAAATAATTTAAGTCTTTCAGTCTACAGTTAGAGCAGATTTTCATTTAATCAAAATATCTTGTGCGTGTAGGTAAACTGCTGAAATTTTATTCGATATGAAGTTAATGTTATAATAATCGAAATAAAAAATACTTAGACCACTTCTTAGAATTTCATAGACCATAGAGAATACGAAACCATCTCGTAAGCCGTGAGAAAAGCAAATAATATGGATACAAGGGCTGGTAAACTCGAAAAAAACTTGCAGAACGCCACTGTCTTCCAATTACGCCCTACAACATTCTGTTAGCAGAAACCTCTTTTGTACAAAGTTTTGGTGAACAATTTTCCACAAAATTCGCCATCGTTATTATGGTTTGTTATTTTGTAAAAATGATATCTCTTCAAAGAGGGGGTGAATTTGAAATTCAACTTCGACCTTAAATCCTAATGAGGGAAAATGATATACACACAGAATAGCAAGTTTTATTCTCTTGTATTGTTACCGAGTAGTCGAAACAGAGGTCATGAAAGGTCACCTATAAAACGTCCGAGTAGGCGTGTAGGTAGCTACAAACACAACAACACATACATACATTTGCACAGCAAGCTGTAAAAACAATCCAGCATACGTACTCAAGTATACAATTTATAACCATGTACACTGATGAATGAAATCAACTGTGATACCCGCAAATTTAAACATGTTTTCGAAAACTATTAACAATATTACTTAATATAAATTTGAATACAAATGAAGTAAACTCAACTATATTTCACGATACACATTGCACTTGATACTTTGGAATTCCCTGCCTAAATATAGTACGCACATCTCCAACACACCACGCGGCATCCACTTTTAAAAATAAACACAACATACACTTGCATGCCTCTTAACTCAAAAAAAGAATTGTGAAAAAAGGAATATGGTGTGAGAGATGATGCGTAAAAATAAACATAGGGTAGACGGCGTTTTGTGTTCAGACGTGGTAGAAATAAGGTTCAGAGTCGCGTGACCGTTTTCGATTTTGGATATGCGCAGGATTGGATCGAGTCAAGGGCAGAGTGCGTGGGCGCGTAACACGTGCAGCATCTACCTGATCTTGTTGATCTGTTCACATGTTACGAAAGAGATTATTGGCTCCATTTGCGAGTCCAACTTTGACAAATGCCCTGCCATCGTAAAAAACTTTAATTTTATCATACTAATTGCCTGTCTGCTACTGTTTTAACTTTATACGCTTTATCACAACCTTTTATTCGATTACGATTGACAATTGCTTGAAATGATTTCAGAGAAAGAGAATATTTAGCCACATTAGAGTGAAATTCTAAATATATATATGCAATAACTGCAACACCATTAACAGGATAAGAGGTAACTTTAACGTTCAATATAAGGAAACATATTCCGGAATGCGTAATATATATGAACATAAAAGCAACGGATACTTGTTTTTATTCGTTCCGCCATCAAAACAACATAAAATGACAGCCTTTTAGAGCCAGTGAGATTGCAGTATTTGATATTAAGGCTAAGAGTGATATTAAAACGACGTTAAAGACGAGGAGTTTCATTGAAATCACAAGAAACATGGAGGCTTTCCGATTTAATTCGACTTGTTATTAAATTAGTATTTCAGGTGATTTCTTTTATTTACCGAAACAGAAATTTCAGGTTTACCTAACGGCATTCGACCTAAATTAAATTATAACTAGGTTTTTGGATACTTAACCAAAACTAAAACGTTGAATAATGATACCTAAACAAATGGAGTGGCGTAAATTAGAAATCCTAAAAGTGAAGTTAATGATAATTGTGATATAGACGTCAACATATTGGACTCAATGATTTGTTTTTACTAATCAAACACTTTAATTAGACCTTAGGTAACTTATTATTCGGAACGAAAAATTGTTACGTTTATATGTACTTTCCGTTTTATATTTACCCAGACATTTCATACATGGGCAATCAATCTTCTCTGCTTTATTTTTTTTACAGAATCAACTAACAAGCACTACAAGTTTGCTTTAATTTCAACATCACATTCATCATCATCAGTGATAAATAAAAGAGGTGTTTCTTGTAGACTATTTATTCCGCAACTGGCGCATACAAGCATCATTTGACGTACGTCTATATAATATTAAAACTACCTACTAAATACACAACATCTCCACCCTTATTTCTAAAACACACTAATCAAGGTAAGTAAGGTAATAATCCGTCAACCTATACAATGCTTATTTGAATAAGATTAGGTATTAAACACAAGATAATGATACTAATGTTACATAACCATTTTATTATCTAGTAATGAACTTCCTCTTAAATAACAAAACATATCCATTTAATATAATAATAATGATAAGTAGCCGTAGGTACATAAAACATAGTACATAAAAACTTAAGGCCCAGAGAGCGCAATCCACAGCATAGAGGAACTAGACCAACTCGTTCAGCGTTAGTCAATTTCAAACCCATAGCGTACAGGTGGCTGCCGGTTTCTTAAGGGATACCTACGTTCCTCTATGATTGGACCGCGATCCGGGATAGAAACCGGTTGCCCATGCGGCGCCGACGCCTCGTCAGACGGCATTGGTACCGTGCCCAAGCCTGGGTATAATAGATTACCACTAGTCCTATGTTCTTTCAATTGGGAATCATATAAACTACTTTCTGTCCGATCGCGGCTCTTTAACTGATCTATATGACGATGTATGACGGTATTGTCTTCTGCAGTTAACCGATAGTCAGTATCACCTAGCTTTTCAATTATGTTTCCTGCTCGCCATTTTACCAGGTCTCCATATGACCTATACCAAACCGTTTCGCCCACTTTCAACTTCCTCACACTTCCCCAGCACCAACCTTTTGCTGAATTTGTAATCTTTTTACTCGGGATTCCCTATCCGGTTTCAAACAATCCAATCGCGTGCGAACAGACCGCCCTAATAGTAACTGAGCTGGGCTGTCTCCGGTAGTGTTATGTACCGTATTTCTATACATTAATAAAAAACGATTTAACGCACTATTTATCTCTACCCGTTCCACAATTGCCTTTTTAATTACTCTTTTACATATTTTTACTGAATTTTCAGCCGCGCCGTTTGAGGCTGGGTGGTATGGTGCCGTAAAAACATGTTCAATGCCGTTATTTTGGCAAAAGCTCTCGAACTCTGAACTAGAAAATGGTGGGCCGTTATCACTAACTATTTGTTTTGGCAGTCCAAACCTAGCAAAAACTTCCCTGAGTTTATTAATCATTGATTTAGCTGTGTTGTGCCCATTTGGAAAATCTCAATCCACTTTGAGCAAGCGTCCACTAACACTAAGAATTTCATACCTGCTATTGGTCCCAGAAAGTCTATGTGAATTCTCGACCAGGGCCGGTTTGGCCAGGGCCAGGGGCAAGGGGTGTGCCCCGGGGGCGTTGCTGACCGCTGCGCACACTGTGCATTCCTTACAAAGTTTTTCTATTGCCTCGTCTACCCCCGGCACCAAACGTAACTACGAGCCAAACTTTTGGTTTTCACTATACCCATGTGTGAATCATGCAGTTCTTTAAGTACTTTCACTTGACATGCTCGCGGAACCACTATTCGATAACCCCACATTATACATCCCATTTCTAGGTATAATTCAGCTTTCCTATTAAAGTAAGGTTTTAATTCTTTAATATCTACCTGTTGAGGCCACCCATCCTTAATATAACTTACAATTCTATTGAGCAAAACATCCCTTTGTGTTTCTTTTCTTACAACTTCGTTATCTAATAAAAGCGCGTCAGTAGCGAAATGCAAGTAGGTTTGTTCTAAGTTGTCCTCTTGCTTTTCGTTTAACCCTTCTTTGTGCGTTGCAATAAGACGCGACAAAGCATCAGCTGTATTGTTATCTGAACTCACGTATTCTATACCAAAGTCATAGGCTGATAAAATAATTGACCAACGTTGTAATCTGCTAGCCGTCATGTTTGGTACTCCGCAATTGGGCCCGAAAATACTAACTAGGGGTTTATGGTCCGTGCGCAATATAAATTTCCTCCCATAAACATATTGGTGGAATTTTTTCACCGCAAAAATAATCGCTAGGGCCTCTTTGTGTATCTGACTATAGTTCCTCTCCGGCGCAGTGAGGGCGCGCGAGGCGTACGCCACGACGCGCTCGCGGCCCGCGGAGTCGCGCTGCGCCAGCACCGCGCCCAGCCCGCGCGGACCCGCGTCGCACGTCACCACCGCCGTCAGTGACGCATCGTAATGGGCCAACACCTCGGCGCTCCCTAGCAACCGCTTTACCTCCTCAAATGCCAAATTATGTCGAGTACCCCAGTGCCATCGGTTATTTTTCTTTAACAAATCATACAATGGACCCACATGACAACTTAAATTTTTAACAAACTTCCCATAGAAATTTATCATGCCTAAGAAAGATCTAAGCTCTGAGACCGTTCTAGGTGGCGTCATTTTAAGAATTGGCGCCAGTTTATCAGGGTCCGCTCTAACGCCTTTGTTACCAATAATAAATCCTAAGTACTTTACCTCTGGCAAAAAGAAATCACACTTTTCTTTCTTAATTTTAAGACCATGATCTCTTAAAATTCCTAACACTTTCTCCGTTATTTGTATATGCTCTGACCTTGACCTCGTGGCGATTAAAATATCATCCAAAAACACTGTTACACTCGATATATCTTTAAAAAGGTTACTCATAATTCGCTGAAATATTCCTGGACTCGAGGCTAAACCGTAGACTAATCTTTTATATTTGAATAGTCCCCTATGCGTATTCACTACCGTTAGCCGTGTGGAATCGTCCCCGCTATCGTTACATAACAATATTTGATTATAGGCTTGAGATAGATCAATTTTTGTAAAGTACTGACTACCGTTTAACTCAGTGAACAAATCCTCAATCTTTGGTACTGGATATTTATCAACTAACAATACACGATTTAAAGTTGTTTTATAATCGGCACACAATCGTAACGAACCGTTCGGCTTGTGCACAATTACCAATGGCGTCGCCCAGTCAGAATGCTCGACGGGCTCGATGATTCCTGCGCGCAACATCGCGTCGAGCTCGGCGTCGACCCGTGAGCGCAGTGCGTAAGGCAGGGGCCGCGCGCGACAGAACACCGGTTCCGCTCCCGGCCGCACACGCAAGCGTGCACGCTCCCCGTGAAACACCCCAGGCCATCTTCAAACACTTCTTTAAACCTGGAATTGAGATTTTTAACCAAGTCATTTCTGTCTACCTGCAACATTTGAATATTTTCAATGCTATTTACGCTAATTTTTGGAATTGTTATTTCTAATTCGGCTAGCCATTGTCGACCCAAAAGATTGGTTGTGCCTTTACTAATTATATATAAATCTAATATCTTAGTTAGCCCCTTATAGTTCACTTTAACCCTTATTAATCCTAACGGTCGTATTTTACTACCGTCATAAAATTTTAAAACCAACTGACATTGTTCAATAGGTACATTGTAGAAACATTTTTCATAAACTGCTTTACTTATACAAGACAAAGCTGATCCAGTATCTATTTCCATTCGGATGACCTGACCGTTAATTAAAATATGTACGCTCACCGGCTTATAACGTCCTAATGACATTTGGAACATCGGCTCCTCTTCGTCTCCACTGGCCCGCTGATGGTCGTCGTCCGCTTTGCCCTGCTGCTCCTCCACCCAATGCGCGTGCGCCCGTCGCCCGTCGCTTTGACTCTGACCTCCTTGTACGACCCTGCGACCGCCACGCGTGGTGGCGGGTTACCACGCGATTTCCCGCGGAACCCGCTGCTATTAACCGCTGCTCCCTTCGCGTTGGTAGATGGACTCCCATACTTGTGACCAACATCCCTGTTACTGTCCACCGGCGCAAATGTACACACTCGGCGTAAGTGCCCCACTCGCTTACACCGACTGCATGTATAATCTCGAAACTTGCAATCCTTGACCACATGACGCTCGTCCCCACAGGCCAAACAGCCGTTCCTTTTCAAATAGTTTATTTGCACCGCACGTCCCGTATTGGCCCGTGTCGGCTGGATAAATGACGTCACTCCCGCGTCCACTGCATACGCGTCCCTCTCGGCCGCTTCTAACGACAATGCTAAAGCTACCGCACTGCTGAAGGTCACCTTGCTTTCTGCAAACAACCTCTGCCGTATTCCGTCGCTAGATAGTCCACACACAAACTGATCCCTTAAATTTTCCTCTAATGATGCACCAAAGTCACAAAACCGTGAAATTCTCTTCAATTCTGTTACAAACTGTGCTATCGATTGGCCGTTACATTGTCTGTTTTGACGGAATTTGAATCTTTCCGCGAGCACTGACGGTATCGGTTGTAAAAATGTTTGCATTAATCCCACTACCTCTGCGTATGTTAGGTCTTTAGGCTTCCTAGGACTGCATAAATGTGTCATCAAGTCGTATGCTGCCTCGCCGACTACCGAAATCAGCGTCGGTAATTGTAATTCCGCCGCCACACTGTTCACTACAAAGTACATTTCTAGTCTTTCACAATATGCACGCCAATTCCCGCTGTCCACATTGTACTCGCCTAATTTTCCAACAGACATTTTTTTTCCGTTATTCTCGTCGCCACTGATAAATAAAAGAGGTGTTTCTTGTAGACTATTTATTCCGCAACTGGCGCATACAAGCATCATTTGACGTACGTCTATATAATATTAAAACTACCTACTAAATACACAACAATCAGCTCATTAAACGTCCCCACCGAGGGGCACGAGCCTACCCGTATAGGGTGATTAGGCCTTAGTCGTCCACGCGGGCCCAGTGCGGATTGGACGACTTCACCTTTGAATCTCTTCGCAGGCGTGCATGAAGGTTTCCTCACGATGTTTTCCTTCACCATAAGAGCGTCGGATAACGTACATATATTTTCGAAAATTCGAAAACACATTGGTACGTGTCGGGATTTGAACCTCAGCCCTCCCGGTAGGAAGGCGACAGTCCACACCATTGAGCCACCGACGCTCTACAACATCACATTAGTTAATTTAAAAACCAAATGAGTGAACCGATTAATACGAAATGCTACTGTGGTCTTATACTTCATTCCTAATATTAAAAGAAACGTGTTCATTGCCATAAAGTACTTTATGTGTAAATTTTATATACGTTCGCTTTATGTATATTTAACAGCTTTATTCACAAAAGCAATTCACTTTTCCTTTGTTCGTTTCGTTTTATACGCAAGATGGCAATATTTGATTATTCATGGATAAATATAACACATTGGCAAAGCAAAATTTGTCAGGACATAACTATAGAACTACACATTATACGTACATATTCAAAAGTGAAAATCATAAAACTTTACGTACCGAGGTTACCTACTGCTACCACTAATTAGAAAAGTTAACTAAGATCTCTCGCAAAGAGGATTTTTATGACATACCTACTTCCAGAGTTTGCAGATACCTGAACTCATTAGAACTGTTAATTATACTTGCAAGACTGGTGCTTATAACGCAATGCAGATGTTAATTGTTAAAGTATGTTAAATGAATAAGTGCGTCAGTAAGTACTATAAAGACAAACTAAATACGAGCAGCACCACTCGACGAAATACCTAGAATCACCTCTAAAATTTACAGTTAAATCATGTACAAAAATCTTCTTATTAAATCATGGTAAAAAAAGACCTTGAAAAAAATATCGGGCGCAAAATTGAGGAAACGTTTCCTACAGTAGTTTACGATAGGTAGAAAAGAGATATAATAGTTACCTATATCAGATAGTTTCGTACATTTTAATCGCAAGTCGATTCAAAATAAAATGTTATAATCGATTGTTCTAATAATTAATTAGATCAAAGTCAGTTAAGTCAGAGAAGAAACATTAAACAAACATACGTTATTCGAGAACTTACTATGCTCATCACTCAATGGTCTCTTGATTCGGTATCATCCGACTAGAAAACGTTAAATTGTTGTGTTAACGATGTTCGTAGATATTTTAAGTCACCTCTAATTATTTACTTTGAAATCGATTTATCTCATACTGAACCGCATGCTTGATGCGGGTGTTACTTTAACATGGAGTAAAAAAAAGCTGAATTTCTCATAATTAATTCTAGGAGCATTGCACAAATGCCTATGTCACGTTACGTGATAATATGTCAATTGTTGTTATCAATATATAACATGTTAAAGACATCTTACATTGCCTTTATATCAGATCGAAAGCTTTTGATAAAACCAAGGTAAGATGCGGTAAACAAACTCCAATCAACGTTGTTATAAGTGCAATCATTTGATAGATCAAAAAGTTGGCAAAGTGTTGACAGATCGTTTAGTAATTTCATTTCTTATTTCACAAACTAAACATACTGACGAAATGTGTTGGACATGATCCAGCAAAATGCACCTTAAAAATTGAAAAAGGTACCTATGATAAGACTTAGATTAAAGCGATTGGAGTTTATTTTCTAAGATAAACAACAGATAACAGTCAAATAGCATTCATTTCGAATGAATCAATTATAGTTTCGCAACCGACTATATAATCGGGGCTGCATCTTATCAAACGACTCCATAATTTTTTTTTTTTTATTTTATTTATTTGAACACACATTTTATATTACACACGAAAATTCAAAAGCGTTAACAGATACAGTAGTCTAGGACTGTGTTGTAGCTATTAGCACCACCTCTAGCAGATGAGCGTTTCAAATATAACGTTTACAAGCCTCCTTTATTTACATAACAATCAGCTTAAATAATATTTTATATAAGGAAATGGAATAAATATATATATATACATTTATACAATCAAATATGCAAAGTTAGGTTACTGTTTATTTTGGTAGTGTGTGATTATATTAATGTGTGTGTAGTAAACAGAAGTGTGTGTGTGTGTGTGTGTGCGTGTGTTTATGAGTATATAAATTAAAGTGCATTTTGTAAAGAGTGTCATTTCAATAAAGATTCAACCACATCATACTCAATCTCAAGAAGCCATTCTGTTAAAATAATTTTACATTTATAGGTTATAAGAGGGTATATATTTAGCAGTCTATTTATTTTATTATAAACAATTGAGCCAAGATAGTTAAAATGATGCTTCTCAAGTTCGGTCCTACATTTTTGGGTTTGACAAATTCTATCTTTACGTCGTTTATCTAATAAAGTCATAGGGAGGTAGGGGGTTCCAATGTGTTTGCGAAGAACCACATTTAATATAAATAGTTTTCTTACTGAGAGAACCTGCCAAAACTCATATATTGCCTTCGTTGGAAATCTTATGGGTTTAAACGCCATTACCTTCAAAATTGCTCTCTGCGCTCTTTCCAATGGCAATAGTTTAGAATTTCCAGTGGCACCCCAAACCGTTATGCCATATGCTATTGTGGATTGTGCCAAAGCAAAATAAGCTGTTCTTAAAATCTGAGGTTCAGCCCCAATACGTAATCTACTAAATACAAAAATTAGTTTTCTCAAACGAGAAGTAACGGTCTGAATGTGCTCATGCCAGGACATTATACTGTCTACGGTTACACCCAAGTACTTAATACTATTTGTACGCTCGATATAACACAATTGCAAAACTGCTTAACAAATTATCACAATTGTGAACTTTATATATATATAATGATCTGAATTGCAAAGAATTTTATCAACGCCTTTGTTTGCACTTGATAAAATAACAAATTATTTGAATACGGCTAGCAACTGAGCCTGATACTCGATGTTTACTTTCTACTTCGGCTAGTGTAGATAGTAACAGTTTTATAAAATATACAAGTGACGTTACGACGTGGCGTGGTAACCCATTAATGTCTGTCTGTCATCGGTATAGTACTAAATAAAATATTTATTTAATAAAGGTCAACTGTGTCGTGGATATTAGTGAGAGGACTTTAATATATATTTAGTGTATATTGAAGCGTTGACATAGCTTTGAAATAATTCTCAGTAACAAGTATTATGGGTTAGTAGGTGATTGACACGAAATTAGTTCGCACGAAGGGTTTTATTTTTCATGTTAGTTGATATTGATTTCCAGTTTCAAAGAATCTTCTCTTTTACAATGATTTTGCTAAATATATTCTTTCTATTTTCTTATTCGGCAAACAATGATTCCAAGACATTCAACATATGTTTTATAATAAAATTAAGCCTGAAGATAATAATGAAACCTTATTCGATATCTATATTTCAACCCAAAAATGTGACACAGAGTCAATCAGTAACGCAACACTTGAAGTGACTTATAAGAATCAACGGGCGAACAAACAACTTTCTTATGATTTTTATGAAAACCATATTGTGAAGGTTATATAAACGGGTATGTAGAAAAGCTCCTCATTACCGTATAGTATTAAAAAAGTCTACACATATTTGTTTAAGCAAAGATATTTTAATAACCAAAAATATTTAATTATTTCATAAAGGCATTTTTGTGCCCCTTATTACTTAGCGGACATGACTATGTTAGTAATTCGTAATATTGGCTATACTAGAATTGTTATGAAAGATCAAAAAGATTAGGGAAATCTACGCAAGTTAAATTATTGTATCAGACATGGAATTAAGCAACAATGTCTTAATTTATTTCAATATAACGGATCTCATAGAAGTCGTTTCAACTAAAATTACCGAAAAAATAAGCGACACATAATAATTCCAGTAGAACTCCTTTGTTTACAACAAAGAAGTACTGAAATAAGTAGGCAAGATTAAATTTGTCTCCGGTCTATTTTCCAAGAGGGAGTACCGTCAAAAACAAACTTGGCAGCATTATTAAGTCTCAAAAACAGACACAGTTACGAGGCTCGCAACGGGACCATTTTCCCTATCATCGCTCTCATAGACCCCGAAAAAACATATAAAATCCCCCGCGGGAGCCGCAAGAATTATAACTTTGTTTTTCTTTGGGCTGACAACATCAAATATATAACGACCATAGTATATATATATATGTCTACGCAATTTATAGCTAGAGGGGGAAAATATAAATGCGGAGAAATTGATATCGACATGTTGTGTACATGCCTCACGTATGCATAAAGCTGCTAATTTATGGAATTAGTTACTTATATAGCTTCACTCGGCAGTCTTAAGCAAATTATTCTTGGAAAAGACAAATTACAAGGATCCATGAAAACGGTTGGTTAATTCATAACAAAATGTTATATTAAAAACCAATCAGCCTGTATACAATTGTCAAAGCAAGCAGCATTATGTAAATATTCAAGGCATCATAATTGTCAAGTTAGCAGGTGTCTAGTATCGTAACGATACATCTGAAGATCGATTAGTAAAAAGGAAAGGTTAACAAACACAAAGCTAAAAAACGATTAATTTAACGAGACATAAACATCTACTTGAAAATCAACAGACAAGAAGTGGAACCGGCTTTTATAAAAAAAAAATGTATTATGCGTGTATTAAATAATGTCCGAATTACCTTTGCCCAGCACTCATCATCATCATCAGCTCATTAAACGTCCCCACCGAGGGGCACGAGCCTACCCGTATAGGGTGATTAGACCTTAGTCGTCCACGCGGGCCCAGTGCGGATTGGACGACTTCACACACAACCTTCGAATCTCTTCGCAGGCGTGCATGAAGGTTTCCTCACGATGTTTTCCTTCACCGTAAGAGCGTCGGATAACGTAGATTAGATATATTTTTCGAAAATTCGAAAATACATTGGTACGTGTCGGGATTTGAACCTCAGCCCTCCCGGTAGGAAGGCGACAGTCCACACCACTGAGCCACCGACGCTCTTATGCCCAGCACTGCATTCATTGAAAACAAATATACATACTTGGATATATTTTTCGGGATTAAATAACTAAAAACGCGTAGTCCAGATATTGTCAAATTAATTTAACTGTAAATAAAATAACTTGAAACTAATTTTCAACAGCGGAAATCTAAGTTTTAAATTACTTCGCGAATGGTTTCCTAAGGACAACGGAAGTAATAAAGCTTTATCTTTATGATCTGTTGTGACATGAATTCATGTAAAAGTAGGTTTACGGTGTATGATTGTCCCCATTAGACTATACTATTATTAGAACCGTAGTTAGTTTTCCTCGGTTACGACCGGGGCTATCACACGCGAAAGGTCACGTCCATATCAACATACGGCACGATTAATCTACTGCAAGTTTACAGTTGATGCATGTTATTATTATAATGACTGTATTCATTGCAGTTAACTTATCTTATCAGAATTCAGGTAATTGGGTTCAATGGATAGTTGATATTTTGTTAAACCATCCATTTAAGCAATTTTATTTTTTAATAGCGGTGACATGGACCTTTATTTTTGAATCCTTAATTACCTGAAATCATTTTTCTGACAAAAACAGCAATCAAAGGAAATACATCGCTTTCACCCAAACTATATCTTGGGAACAAAGCAAATTTAAAAGATAATTTCGTCTCAAAAGCATATGTGCCCGGGTTATTTCAATAGCATCGGGGAGGCCCGCGGATCGGGGTGCAGCTGTCAGCGCATGCACTCGGTCGAACACTTTTGTTGCATTCCCAAACAAAACTGCAGTACCGTGCGAGGTATGTGAAAAGAGAAATCGGGTCACTACAGCTCCGCTATCTGTAAAAAATTTACTTGTATAGCACTACAATGTCGAAGGGGCGAATGTTGAGACGAAATTATATATCGCCGGTTTTGTGCAGGTAGTATGTAAGTTTATGGAAAAATGATTCATTGTACTCGAATTATTCGCAAATAAAAGAACGCGCCCAAGTCAAAAGATATTCCTATGTATACTTTTTGTAATAATGAAGTTGGTAAGTTCATTTAATATCCAGCCATTCAGGATAAACTGGTCTGTAATTATTAAACTAATTTTTCTACGATTCAACGACGATGGCCCATTGAATTGGGGACCGGTTGAAATTTGGAAGAAAATTCAAAATCCAGAAAATTGTATAATAATGATTTGGAGAAAGTTGTTGATTTAATATGTCGGTCTCTAAATCTTTAACAAGATACTATTACAATGGACTTATATTTTTTATCCACAGCCATTTATCCATAATAAAAAGGAGTATTTAAAACTTCTTACGCGTCTTCATAAAAACATCTGAGTGGGAGTGGGATTAAAGTTTCGCATAAAATTTAAACTTCTTCGCCTATAAAACTTTTTATTTAACTTGAAGAATTTTAATCGCCAGACCAGTTTTAAATCCCTGGATTTTTTTAATATTCCGACTCAATCGAATACTGTTTGGTTGAATATTTGTCTGCAATTACTGAACGTTTCAATCCCTGGCTGTTAATCCAAATCTTATTGAATGAAGTGTCTCTAATGCTACCATTTGGTACTATGACATCATTGAGTGAATCCCACACTCCATTTACAGCTGTGAGTGCGATACGTGATACAATACAGATGCTGTAATTCGAGTACTTCTTATTAAAGGCAGTTGTGATAAACAGGAATCTCAAGATTTGACCTAATTCGACAAGATTATAACTTCAGGAACATATCTGGTTTACCCTTAAAACTTTAGCATTAAGACTTGAAAAATTTTATTGAACTAATAATTTTTATTTACGTCCTAAAAATTAGCTTTGATTGCTTCACCAGAGACGACGTTAGGGCGTCCTCAGTAAATTTCCTGTCATTCTAAAAAGCTCTCGTAATGATCTCTCTCGTTACAAAAAACACTATTAAGACACAACTCGCTATCTACGTCCGGCATTGTGTATGACCGCGTCTGTCATTGAAGCGGCCAAGGGCACACGTTTGTGTATCACTAATCTTCGCATTCACGGTGACCTTGAGTTGAAAAATAACTAAACGGCGCGCTATTAACACCACCAGTTTGCTGTTTCCTTTTGTTTATACTGTACAGTAATATATATGGTATATAATGCAAACCTTACATAGAGGTCTGCGTTAGTATCAGTGTTGCTACTTTAGCCCTTTTGTAGCTAGATCTAGCACTTTTTAGCATAGGTGAACTCCTTTTTGAACGATTTAGTCCAAAAAAAGCAATCTACCTCTTTTTCACTGTCTTGAAAATATTACCGAATTATGAAGATTCGACATGTTAATAAGTACTTTTTTTGCTATTTTGTCGGTGATGATGACGATTTTTTTAAATGCTCCAAAAAAAAAACAGCTTCATGACATGATTATTTCAGCATTTTTAGAACAGAAAATCTTTTGATCTAGCCCTATCTAACTCTTTTTAACTTCTCAAAAAGCTCTTTTTCTAAAACTGAGGTGGCAACACTGGCAGTATCTCAAGTCACCTATTTCGCACCATAACAGTTTTCCGTATTTCCACCTGAAAGGATGAATTCCTTGCTGCAAAATTAATTGTATTCCAGTCAATAGTAAGCAATTCTTATTTTTTTAGAATCACATGTGGTTTGTATTAGACAGTTCTCACTTGCTACCACGTAGGATGTCTGATGTATTTCATAAAAAAACCTGCGTTACGAACGAGGATCTTGTGCGCCTAAACATATTGGACGAGGTTACAGCACATGTAAGTCATCGGGAGAAATCAATATGCTGAAATGATGCTTGATTGATTTGTCATTATTTCGAACCAAACGTTTCGTGTTTACTTTCATTATGCGTACTGCAAATGAATGGAATGATCTGCCTGGGTCTGTATTTCCGGCCTGTGGCATTCAAAAATGAGTGAATTTTTTTTTTTTTTTCATTAAATAGGCCAGCGTTTGACTACGCCTTGTCTGGTGTTAAACATCGACGATGTCTAGGATGAGACACGCTGACCTAGAAGAAACCTATTTACTCTCGACTTGAAGACCCCCAAATTGTACACCTCGGGAAAAACATAAGCTGGCAACGAATTCCAAAGTTTCGCAGTGCGAATAATAAATGTGGATTCAAAGCGCTTAGTACGACACTTCGGCATCTCTACTATAAATGGATGTCGCTTCACCGTCTGCCTGGGTGAATAGGCTTTTTATCGGCAAGCTCACTGCATCTTAAATCACGTCTCTTCCAACAAGATTGTCTGTGCTCAAAACCAAGCTCATCATAAATAAAAAAAAATATGTTAGCTCTGAGATCTCAATATCTCGACAATTGGGTATTAGACACCACTCATCGTTGACGCACTTTTTATGAACTGTCAAAAAGGAACGTTTCCATATATTTTGTATGAGATTAGTGATATGTGACGTCATTGCTCACTATCATCAATTGACCTAATATTTATTGATTTCAGTGTATTTAAAAATACAATATTGCAAATAAACAAAAGTGATCAATGAAACGACATATAAAATAAGCTGCGCTTTTATAAAAATAAAGATTGGTATTTTATTGTGGATGGTGGAGAATACCGAATTGGTCCCTAATGAATGATTCTTCCAAACAAAAGCGCTGTTTCTGAATTGTTGCCAATTTCAGTTGCAGTATTGCTGTTATAAAGTTGGCATGGGTCTCATGAGGTGCATTATGAAGTGAATATGGTAATTTTCGAGAGGAACCTGCGCACCTGTGAAGAGATTCAAAGGTTGTGCGTGAAGTCGGCCAACCCGCACTGGGCCCGCGTGGACGACTAAGGCCTAATCACCCTATACGGGTAGGCTCGTGCCACTCGGTGGGGACGTTTAATGAGCTGCTAATGATGATGATGATGATGGTAATTTTAATGTAACAAACCATTAGGTCCAGAAACAAACGAAAGGAGTAAAACATAGAACTTATCTCTCATACTAGACATTAAGTTTTTTTTAGGAGGTTACAATTTAACAAAAATCAAAAGATTCAAGACCTGAACTAATATGGATTATTAACAGAACAGTACGATTTAGTCGTAGTAATAGTCATAGGTTAATCAACCCATATTCCACTCTTTACTTTTACCTTATAAAATTATAGTTAACATTTTACCTTAAAGAATATTCCTGTACAGTTTAATGCATTATAAAATACTTTATCAAACAACAAATATTGCTAAAATGGATCAGTCAATACGCTTACATCCACACTCGTGTCTTAACAAAATATTCCATTGAAACACGTAACCGGATTGCGAAAACTTACCTCGCCATAAATTGGATGTCTGAACGCAGAAACAAGATGGTGCCAGAAAAGCCTAGATAAACGGCTTACTTAGCAACGGTGTTTATCTGACAGCAGAGAGGATACCGAAGGCTCGACAGGATAAGAACTTTAAGTCCGAACATGGAACACTGAGCCGAAGACCTATTTTATCAAATTAGATATTTCGTAGAAACAATGTAATATAGTTTTTACATTTGGGTTTTGTTTCCTATGCGATTTCGAATCACTGGCTTTTTAATGTCGCATTTGTATTTTCATATTTGGATGTTTTATTTTGGGTATAAGAATACTTCTACGTAGTCACCTATAGTATATTTGGGGAACGGCGTTGTTTGCAATTACTTTTTATTTGTTCTCGTGCTATTATGCCCTTAATTTCTGTGACATGATTGACCTTTACACGCTTTCTGATTGTGCAATTGTAAACGCATTAGTATATGAATTGCTTAACAATTGTAATAAGAGAAGCTACCTACAACTATTGTGTGTAACAGCGTTTATGGTGTGGTGAATTAGTCCAATTATTAATTCAAGTTCTTACTATCAAGATACTCTTGTGATTTTTACCCTAACTTGAATGCTTTTGATCACTAACGTAGGTACTTAAACTTATAAATCGCAGGTATTTTAAGTACCACTGCTTACGATTGACTAGTTGAAGCAATACATGATGCAGCTAGGAGTTTACAATACTGCTTTACGCCTACTGCAGACACCCAATGGAGTTTATAAATACACCTTATATTCAAATTAAGTGAAAGTGCATCGAAGGACCACTGCATCGTCCGTGTAGTAGTTATATCAAGTTTAGGCGCGTTAGTAATGTTTGACTTCCTTGTCGTTGGTTGCCATCGTAGATAGGCAAGTGCTATTGCAATATCCTACCTTTAAATATTCAACAAGCCATCGGCTGTCGTATCACATCATGATAACGTACACGTCATCTTGGGACCACGAGGCCGGGCCACGCTGTCACATGACTCTGTCGAGTTAAGGCAATGAGATAGGTACCTTGTGACGACGTCTATCAACACCTCTCCGGATGGGGTAGGCCACACCATAATACACTACAACACTACACTACGAGTCCACCTGCCCACGCAGGCCACCATCGCACGTAAGGACCCCTATACACGTTCCCGAATGATAACGCGGCCAAACAAAAAAAAACCGGGGTCCCAAGAAGGTCGAATCTCGTATTTTTTTACGGTAAGGCTGGCAACGTCGCGTCGGTCGCCGGACGGACCGCGCGTTCGGTTCGCGCGCTGCTCATTGGCCGAATGCGTCGGCGGCCATCATTGCGATCCGGCCGTTCGCCCAATGACACCGCGTCCCGCACGCCCCGCCCACATCCTCTCTGATTGTTGAATGAGTTTTACGGTAGTCGCGCCGAGGACGTCAAGCAGTTCGCACGGGTCCAAGCTCACGATAAAGTAGATGTTCCGTTTATAGATAGAAGTGGTTTATAGACGAAGTTCATGCTTAACGCGGTCAATAATACTGTGGAAATCTAAACTCAAAGTAAATAAGTACGGGGAGTGAATAACTGATATTCAAACATCCATCGTACGAAACTGTATTAGTAAGCGAACTGATATAATCGTGAAAAATGTGTTACGATAACAGATAGGTACTGCACAAAGTTGACTAAATCTAGTTCTAAAAATAATTTTAAAATCTAGGTCTTACGAATTAGTTTCTATGTTGTCTTGTCTCCAACTACCTGAAACAAAACCAAAGTAAGATAAATATTATGCTAATGACCTTAAGATAAGAAGTTATGCAAATAGCTTAAAAATATTACCCAGAATAATGTGTTTCACTTGGAATGAAATGTGATGCAACAATGGTGCAATGCGCTGATTTATAAAATAAAAACATTAAGTTTACAAAGAGATTGAATATAAAAAATATGCACTCGCATAGTCACATTAGAAAGATATATCGATTTGTGCAAACACATATATAGTTTTTTTTTTCCTGAACGGTATTTTTAGGGAAGTAAAGAATTTAATACTATCACGTTATCGATTATTTTTTTAAACATAAGATTGTTGTTGTTTCTCTAAATAACAAAACTAATTCTGAACTGACGTGACTCCATAAAAAGGTATAGTACGATTCACGAAAGATGACCACTGCGGTGAAGTAAATTTTTTGATCCCCTTGCATCCTATTTTGTTGACGCTTATGATACTTTCATAATTCTATTGTTACACTCTCTAAAAAAAATCATAATATTGCGTAAATTGCAGTTGTGGTCATCTTTCGTGAATTGTACTATAGGATCCTAATTTTTACACACAAGATTAGTCTTTCAAAGGTGCGTATAAGTAATGTAATACCTTCAATTAGTCATGTTTCTGACATTATTTACTATGATATTAAAAATCATTAAGTGGTTACCATTGACAAAAGACGGAATATTAAACTAATAAAATAACACATTGATGGCGTCGGCCCACGACCGTCACAAAACCGCACCCTAAATTCCAAGGGCACAGTTTTACGAGTACAATCTATTTGTCTACATTTAAGAATTCTCTAGAACTGTTTTAGCATTTGCTATGTGCCTAAGTTAACAGTAGAAACCCAAACTTATAATTTATTACGTTTAAACACATTTCTTAGTAAGTAAGTATATAGAGGAGAGAAGTTTCCAATTTAAGTGATAATTCATTATTCATTCTGTAAAGTAATTACTTTAAGTAAAGAGAATGTACGCAGACAATATTCAAATTTAAAGTATTAGCCACTCCTATTCCTGGTAAGATTAATTACAGATTTTCCCGATATCTAAATATATTTTTACAACACTTAATATGGAGCGTCGATGGCTCATTGGTGTGGACTCCTGCTTTCCAATATAGAGAGTGCTAGTTCAAATCCCGCCACGTACCAATGTATTTTCGAAATTTTATGTAAGTTTATCCAAAGCTCTAACGGTGAAGGAAAACATTGTGAGGAAACTTGCGCACGCCTCCGAAAAGATTCAAGGTAGTGCGTGAAGTCGTTCAATCCGCACTGGGCCCGCGTGGACGACTTAGGCCTATACACCCTTTACCCTTGGTGGGGACGATTAATGAGCTGATGATGATGAAATATTACTCCTGTATTTTCATAATCTTAACTTTAAATTAATGGTAAGTTAATGTTGCACAACACCGTTGCTACCACACTGGAATTATTTAAATTGACTTAGGCTGAGAGCCATCTGTCGCCACAAGCCCGGTAAAGCTGTGAAGACTAACAGCGAAAAGTCTAACGGAAAAAACATAAAATTAGCCATAACGTCCACAATGCCTTTTATTAATTCCAGCTTAACAACAAGCAAATGAAGAAAAAACGATGACGAAATGATGGAACTAATACACAAGGATAAGTATTATGTATTCTAAAGGTAATGTGCTGCATATTACGTTCTCCGATCCTGTAAATAACCACTTACAATGTGCTGCATTATTTTATATTATTACTTTTAATTACAATAATTGCGGACAAACATAGAATAGGTCAAACTGAGAACCTCCTTTTTTGAAGTTGGTTAAAAGTCGGTTTAATATTTTATTATAAAAGCAAACACCTAGTAACAATACGCACCGCATAATTGCATTAATGAAATACATTGCAAACTTTTAAAAATGGTTGAACACATCCCTGACACTGCATAATATTGATGGCTAACAATAAATCACAATTGAAGCATTTGAGGCCTAGCTACAGAATTGTGGCTGGCACTCGCAACCAGTCGATTTGCCCTCATTTAGCCCTCGATTGTGTGGGCTGGGGACTAGTTTATACTACACAATGTAGGTGTGTTGGTATGCGGGTTCAGTAGATAGGGACGTTTGAAAACAACTTTTAGATTAGAATATTCAGGTCTTTTTGGTTTTGAATCATAAGAAACACCTGGCTTTAGGAATGCAAGTCTACCTGAGTAATTCAACATGCTATCCTCAGTAGATACGAAATTAATCGATTAATGTTTAGTAAAGATACTCATTTAATACAAAATGCAATAAAAATATATTTTAAATATAAAATTCATTTTACTATATTTTTATACTGTGTACTTTTTTCTTACCTATATTGTACTTTCAATGCAAAAATTAAAAGGTGGCTACCCTACACACAACCCACAGAACACAAGCGTGTACAATGTATAATATTACATCCTATGACCTATGAATAGGTAGGTAGGTACTACACATTTTCCGAGTGCTAACAGTATTATTGTAGAAAAAAAATTAATACGCTTTAATATTTAAAGATAATGTTGTTTAGACTCTTGATTAAAAAACTGTTGCCAGCCAAAATATGTTTAACTTAATAGAATAATAAATAAATATCCACTACATCCACACAGCACCATCTAGCCCCAATGTAAGCATTAGCCTGTTATATGGGTTAAAACATCATCATCATTACAGCCTAATTATGTCCACTGCTGAACGAAGGCCTCCCCTAATGATTTCCACGCGGACCGATCCCTTGCAGTTGACATCCATCCACTACCCGCCACCTTAACCAGATCATCCGTCCATCTGGTAACAATATATGTTTATACATATAAACACCCAGGCCAAAACAAACAGACATATTCATGTACATAAATGTTTGTACTTCCCAGGGCTCGAACTCGGAACCCTTGGTGTTTGTAATAATAATAATAATGCGTTTATTTGTTATCCGACGTCTCAACCGTTACACCAAATGAATCGTCAGTAAAAGTTCGATTATAAATTGTATTTTAGTTTTTAGAATTTAGGTTAATATCTAAAAGTTTTTATGATCAACGATGCTCATATATATTTTATTAAGACAACTTTATGAAATTAACAACACAATACATCCATTTACTGTTCAAATCGATATTCTTCACATTATACAGCTTGAGCTTAGCAGTTTTTAGCTTCTCTAAATATGGATTTTAATAATTGTGACTTTCCAAGACCATACTTTAAGCATATTCCAACTTACAAAGACACGTTCCCAGTAACTGTACCAAATAAATCAATACATCATATGTTTGCCATAACCCAATTCCCCTTAACCCAGTTTCTATCTGATTGACTGAATCATAATACAATAATCATATTTCGTCGTCTAATCAATTTTGTAAGCTAATAACGATTGAATGTGTAAGATAATATGTACAAAATAACAATATCATTAATTTGATTTCACGCACTACGTTTCTATGCTAACAATAAACGAAATAACGTTTGGGTCAAAGTAAACAAAAAGGCAAATATGAAGAGTAATTTGCAGATAATGCTGTAGCTATTTACGCCCTACGGGAATACATATGAGTCTAGGGTTGGGGGTCTAAATTAGTAGGGCGGGCTGGCATTTCAAGTCCAAGGGACGCCACTCGAGAAAAAAATATGCAAATACATAGTAACCTTAGTCAGGTAGTTAAATGTAAGGTCTTAACATTTTATTTAATACATAAAGTAAAGGGGATGGTCAGATGAGTCACCTGGTGGTAAGTGATACGCCTGACCATGACAGATGCAGTGTTGTATGAAATTAATAATAACAAGTAGTCATTATCCATCATATAAACGAGTATTTTATGCTTAACAAGTTCTATTATTCAGACTTATAGTTGGTGTTTAACATTGGTGGGCGTTCAGGTCTCAAAAAATGAATATCAAAGCTTTTTCAGACCACTAAGAGACTACTATGTTAAGTTTTATGTAATTTGCTTGATAAACTGTTTTCAGAAAACTTGACATGTTTTAATAATTTGGGATAAACCAAACCTACTGTGATTCACTTTCAACGTTAAATACGATCGAGACCAATCATTGTCAGCCTTTTACGTCCCACTGCAGGGATAGGCCTTCCCACAGCATCTCGATGGGAAGTATTCAGAGGTAACCGCACTTATGAACTCTGACTTTTTCTATTACCTTGCTTTATTTATAATCGTAAATAAACCGAAATTAGGTCATAAATATAAATTAAAAATAAATTGTCTTTGGCAACCCTAGCTGGAGGAATCATTAATCAGTGAGAAGTCCTCAGGGCCCGTTTCCTAGCGACCGCACTGGTGCTCGACCGGGACAGCTTCTTGTAATTCTTGTTATAATCGAAAAAGGTCTAGAAAATTGTTTGAACTCGAACGAATTTAGGCCAATTTATATCCATGATCCGTAAGTTTTAATTAAAAAGAAACTGATTTTATGTTCTGGTCTCGCAGGCTTTGTATATACATGTTTTATTTTAAGAAAAACTATGAATTCACGCAATAAATGGTAAAGCAATATTAAGTTGGTAATCGTTTCAGATTACCATTATTTTTTATTGACATTTTACATGCATAGACACTACTCAAACACACAGTGTTCAAATGATTCTTAAAAGAAAATAATATTGATACATTAAGAGAAGTTTATAAGTGGTAGAATCCTCCACTTACACCATCCATCCGAAGCAAGTTTAATAAAAACCTGTAATTTAGCTAGGGTTTTCTTAAAACAGGCACCTATTATTTAAACAAGGATAACTTGAAACCACTCCGTAACATTGTATATAACCCGTTCTCGATGTACATCAGATAAATAGAAGTTTACATAATTTAATACCGGATAATTACAAGTACGTTTGTCATCGACACTTTACCTTTCAGCAATAATAACAATAATAAACACAATAAATACATTTTTCATTTGGTTTTTATTTGATTGGTGCGATGGTCGAGCTAGTAGTATAAATTTGGCTAGTACACAAGGGTTCCGGGTTCAATCCTGGGCAGTACAAACATTTGAGTTCCATGAACATGTCTGTTTGTCTGGGCTCTGAAAGAGTAGATAAGTATGTATATGAACTACAAGCTCCTTGTTAAACGGGGGCTAAATAGCCTTGTGTGACGATGCGTCATGCGTGCCACGAACGTTAGTTTCATACATTTTTTTAAGCAGAAATTACACTCAATCTAACTCCAAAATCCAACGCACAAATAAGTAAAAAGTACGTCCAAACTTGATAAGATATCCGGGTGAGCAACCCTTGGCAATAAAGTTACTTGATAAATTAGAACAGCTGATTCGGCGAAGCCTCAAGGTCCTTCGACCCGGGCGGGGCAGGGGGCGCGGGGAGGAAACTCGCTAAAATCCATTTCCACCCTCGTGGGCGGGACTCCCGCCACCCCGGGGGTTACGAGCCACGAAACTGGCTTGTACTAGGTTGAACGCTTTTTTTTTATATATTTCGTATTTTGTAAAATAAAGTTACAAGAGTGTGAAATATGATACGACTGACGCAAATATGTAACGTACGCTGTATTCAGAATGTTTCGTGCCAGTATTAAGTTTAATTTGATCTACGAACATGTAAATGCACCTGATGATAACTGACGAATGATATATTTGATTACCTTATTAAGAGCGTCGGTGGCTCAACGGTGTGGACTGTCGTCCTCCTACCGGGAGGGCTGAGGTTCAAATCCCGCCACGTACCAATGTGTTTTCGAATTTTCGAAATTATATGTACGTTATCCGACGCTCTTACGGTGAAGGAAAACATCGTGTGCTGTCACTATATTCGGAACACTTTTTTCGATTATTTTGTAAGCATATCACGAATCCATACTTTTTACATCATTGATGTAAAATCGATCATACACGCATACTTTGAAAAGAAGCGTGGGTGGATCATTGGTGTGGACTGTCGCCTTCTGAACTGGAAGGTGCATTTGCAAATCTCGCCATGTACCAATATCGTTTTAAATATCTGAAATTACATATACCTTATCCGACGCTCTTACGATGCTACGAAGAGATTCAAAGGTAATGCGTGAGTCGGCTCATTCTCACAGGGTCTGAACAATATCATTTGTGTCATAAAGAATCAGTCCTGAAGTCAAATATGTACTTAAAAGACAGGTTAAGAAAATAGTCTGACCTCCGTGAAGCTGAAACTGGCAGAAAAAATTCTAGCAGAAAAATCGCGAAGACCAGTGATGAATAAAGGTTGGCCAAAAGAGGTTGCTTTGTTTATAGCTTTTGATTTAAATGTGCGAATCGTTATGTTTTTTGAACATATTAAAAGTCTTCAATTCTCCTTTATGTCCCTACCTATCGCGTTTTTTCTGCTAGAATTTTTCTACCAGTTTCAGTTTCATTGACCTCCAACTGTCACTTCAAATCAAGAATTGAAGTCAAGTCGTCGTCAGCGTTTTATTTGGCTAGCCGAAATGGCGACTGACATTTTAAACTCACTACCGACAGTACCAACGAACTAATTTAAAAATAACACGTCTACGAATAAATTTTAAATGTCCACAGGCATTCCCATTTGAGCCGGAGGTCGTGGGTTTGAGATCCGAGGGAATTGTCACTGTGCGATTGATCCTAATTTGGTTAAGGACATTGCAGTCTGCATCACCTGATTTTTCAAAAAAAAGATGCTTCCATGCTTCGGTGGGCATGTGAAGCCGTCAATGACATAAGTAAAGCCTGATCCCCGGAGTGGGCCGTAATAGGCTGATGATGAGACATTTCCAAAGTGCTTTCTAGCCCAATCAAAGAATGAAGTAGCTTTACCGGCAAGAAAATACCCTTATCAGTATAGATGTGCATGCATACATTTTTTTTTTGCAAAAACGTAACATCAAGCCTCATTTACTTCACACAAAAACAATGAAGGGTTTTCTTTTACAAAAATGTAAACCTCCTTATGTTAACACGGATATACTCGCTGATGGGTCTCAAAAACTGTTGGTCATTGTCGCTTCGCCTCAAAACAATAGACATAAAAAAACTAAGCAAAATACAGCTGATATTAATTACTCACCGTCATTGTATTCATCAAGGTCATCGGAAGCAAGTCACCGGCACAACTGTCCAAATTCAATTAAAATAAATTAATTTACAATTATTCTTAGAATCACACTCGTATGTTCTCCACAAATGTGACGTCTAAAGTCAATTTATTTACAAATTAATGTGTTCTAATATCTGGGGTATTTCCTAATGTATTTTGGTCACAAAAAATTTCATTCTTAAACTCTAGACCCTTCGTTATGCTAAAAGTATCCGTCGCCAAAATAATGTTAAGCGCGAAGAAAACAACGCTTCAACAAATGACTGCTCCCACCAGCTAAAATGACTCCCAAGGTACTCTAGTCGACTGCAAAATATTGCGTATACCGTCTATGTACTTATGCGATTAGCAAGTTGATTACACACAGCAAAGAGTATGTAAAGTAAGAGGCGGGACTTCCATAGAAAAAAAAATTCTACACAAATGTCAAAACGGAGCAGAGATCTATGCACCAACTTAACGAAAGTTGCTGTCAATCGTACCAACATGAAAATAACAAATAGTGTTTGCAGTACTCCTACATAGAATATATCGATATCGATATTCGTAACGAATATATATATATATATATTATAAAAATATTTTAAAATATTTCAGAATCTCCCATTTCGTTTTAATGGTAGAAGTAAATATATATTATTCTATACTTCTACCATTAAAACGAAATTGTATGATGAGTAAACAGTAAATAAGTCAAGACCATAATTTATGTTATTATTAAACAGTCATAAATATTTTGTACGTAGACTGCGTATTCACACAATTACATGGTTCGAGGGCACATCTAAACCCGATTTTGTTTAGTTTTCATAATTTTGATTTCTTTCTATTTCTATTTCGTAGCAACTTCAGGATGAAAAATAGACGTCATTTGTCATGGATGCTGCACCAGGCTGAAAGTAAAACACGTAATATTAAGTTTTGAATAATTGTTTCAAACTTATACTTTAAATTTAAACTGCCTCCGTGGTATCAACAACAATTGACTTAAACTACTAACTACTATCTATTACATTACATTTTACAGGGAAAACCTATCAGCACATCATCTGGCAATGCATGGCATTAAGTTCACTGATGGGACGGCAGTTTTTTTAATTTTTTTTCTTGAAGTCGGTGTCCTTAAAATGATTCCCACAACATATTTTTCATTTAATTTTTTATAGTATATATGTCAGGTCCTCATTACCTAACATTTTGACCCATAACTTACATCTGAAAAATATCGATATCGATAAAATGAAATATTCCGCACTATAGTGATGAACCGGCTATTCGTAATTATCACAATAATATTATATTATGTTTGTATAGTTTTAAGATACATCTTTAAATAACATCCTACCTGCTTCATCAACAGGAAATTTAGCCATAAAGTGGCGTTTGACTCCATCTTTTCTTCCAGATCTTAAGCCACAAATTTCACAGCGCCGATACTTTATTCTTACTTTAAATCCTTATTTCAAGTCCTGAAATTATAACTTAAAGTCCTAACACGTTTCACTTCTATCCTAACCGAAAAAAACTTATGCGCATGAAGAAAACTCGTAAATATCACTTTCAACAGAATACAAAGAGAATCATGACAACAAAATTGACAATAATGCCAAACTAACTGAAACTAACCAAAAACTAACGCGAAACAATCAAATTGTCAAATGAAGAAAGAGTGAGCAGAGGAAGTGAGTGAGATGGCTATAGCCGCCATTAAAATCTGCTCCGTTTCATAGTAATTTATTTTTGTATGGAGTTGCGACTGCCTGACACACAGGTGTAGGAAATAAGTCTCTCAAGTTATATTATGGCTTTGTTCGTGACACCGCAGTATTCACATTACTATATAAGGTAGGTATGTGGGAACATACAATCGTTAAGTGTCAACCACAAAAATAGTAAAACGCAATTAAATGTATTCTAGAAAGACTTTATGGCACTAGCCGAAACACAATTCCTGATAATGGCGCCGTATACATAGCAACTACTAAGCTGTACGTGTCGTAACAAATAAACGTATTCGAAACTACGCCTCTTTGTTGTAGTATTTTGTCTCGAAAATATCTCCAAGCAGACCGTGCCAAGAGTATATATGTATAGTATAAATTGTTCATACAATGCAACCAGCACTCAGCCGGGCGAAACGAACAACAGTACGTCTTGATAACAGATAACTCAGCGATTGTTGCTTTGATAAAAATACGCACGAGGCAGCCGAGCGGTGCGAGCTGAGCTGTTGCCACTCCACGGGCGAGCGACGTTGCCGCGCCTCCCACAGCCGCCATTTGCAATTCAGATGAGAGCAAGTCAGTTCTCAGTTGTTACGCCACACATTCTCAAAATAAAAACAATGTTTTAGTTATAAATTATGGCGGTGCGAGTAGTGTTTGCTAATAAATCAGTCTCGCGTCAATACACTCTGTTGTACTGACTGATTAAGCAGTCAATTGGTACGGCAACCGACGTGGAATATTTACATGAAACAAATTGGATGATTATGAACGTTGTAATGAGATACTGATGCCAGATTCCGAGATCTTTAGTGCAGGTGCGAGCTACAGGCTGTAGCGCGTTCATGCGAATTGCAATTGGAAAACGAACCTGCTTGTTGCTAGCTCAATACTCGTACAAAGTAATACAATCGTTACACGTTTCTGGGAACAATAAATTCCAATATACCGTTCTCAAATATCGTCAATAGCACATCCGGCGGACAGGTTGTCTCTCCATTCTCGTCTCGCATAACTCCCATCACCTGCCTCGAGTTCATTGTGAAAGGGAAAAAACTACATGTGAAAATAATGATAGACGTCGGCTGCGTACATTTTTTTTATTAAGAAACGTACCTTTGTGGATTCCTGGTAACGCGGCTAGAGCAGAAGCGGCCAAGGCCGAGTTCACTGTCTATCGAGCTTGACCAAGGGCGTCACTAGTTTGTAATAAAGAATCCGCTACTTTCTACGGCAACTTAGTAACATTATTTCCTATTTTTACACTTTGATTGAATACATTAGGAACGTAGTAAAGCACATTAGCCAATACACAATTTCATTGAGTTTTATAGTAAAAAGTTGAGCTTAAATTACGGACTCCGTAACACTGACAATAATATTGTTGCGGATATAAGACTTACATTATAATGTAATGAAATGACAATTATTATGTTGCTTTTAAATAACGTTTTTAATTACGTAGCGAATACTTAACTGTACTTTTGCTTACCCAATATTGAATTGAAACAAGCCTCACTGAGTTATAAATACTCCCTTTCAACTTTATGTCAGTCCATGCATGAACTTCGTTTTCCATAACTGACTTTGACTACTGAGTAGAAACGTGGTCAACACCACGCTACACAGTAGATTGATTGCAATAACTAAGCAATTTTTATCCAAGTAATGAAACTAAGGCCTTTAGAATATTTACAAGGAAAAGTATCAGTGTTACCAAATGCTAAAAAATTGCCACCACAAAGCCAGAGTGCCGTAGAAGCGGACTTGTTTACCAGAGGCATGTTATTCCAGTCGTGGGGGCGGGTCGTGTTTCCAATGGACAGCGGACGTATAGACTTTCACGAAGCAGAACTTATACAGCTTCTATAATGAGTTTTTATGGCCAATGTGGTGATTAAAAATACTTGAGATGATTATGCGCTCGTGCAGAATAAGCCTGTATTTTATTAAAAGAGTAGAGTTTAGAAATAAAGGAGAGTAAATTAAACCCTTCCCAAAACATCTAATATCTACCAGTGAATGTGGATACGCGGAAAAAATTGACAAAACAATTATTTGAGTACAATTATGTACGATACATAGATGTAAATTTATGAGCACGTAGTGCAAAGTTATATGTGTTAAGTATATTAAAGGTAAATAAGGACTTTAATGATTTCATATTTAGCCCACACAAACACTAAATAAAAAATACAACTCGGGACCGTTTAGCGTTTTCTATGTTTGCCAGACTTTAACAATTTATATTTTTACATAACCACCATTATTGTAAGCACAGAAAATTCTGAATGAGAAAACAAAGCTCTGGCGATATGCCAAACTTTCAGTTTGGCAAGTTGCGTCCAAATTCCAACTTTGAGTGGCGGAACCTTGCAGAGGTCTGTCAGTCTGTATGATACTAAATCTAGACGTCAACCTGTGTGTTACAAAAAAAGTGCACATGAACATATCTGTTTGTATTGGTGTTTCTATGTATAAAATAAAAAGAACATATTTAAAAAGATAAAGTACAAGTATGTTTATCCATTGTTTAAAACCCAAACTACAGGTTCCTCGATTTAATTGGGGATAAATAGCGTGTAAATGTATGCCATACGTCTTATAACAAAAACCCAAGGCAATTTACGCAACCGCCAATAACAAACCGCGAAAGGTACTGAATGAGAAAACGGTCTTTCAAATGAAAACTATCCGGAGCGCATAGTAAACGATCCGATGGATTTATGCCAAGAAATAATACGCTGAAACGCGGTGCCCTGCCAAAACTGATGGAAACGGATGCTCTATTGCTCTTATATTAAAGCGTACACAGCCACGGAATAGCGCAGGAATTTCGGTCAGTGACCACGAGCCGGAATGCTTGTTTGATGCTGATTTTATTGTTATATTTAAACTTACGTGTGTATTACTCGTAAATTTACTCTCTCATATTGAATAAAATTGTATTTTTTACTTTCCTAGCTTCTTTACTTTTACTGAACCAGAGAACCTAAATTGTTAGTAACAGGACACATTTGTGACTTCACAGATACTGCAATTTGCAAAATACTCTGGTATCACTCCTTGCTTGCGTCGGTGCTCAATGTGTGGACTGTTGCCCTCCTACCGGGAGGGCAGAGGTTCAAATCCCGACACGTACCAATGTGTTTCGAATTATCGAAATTATGTACGTTATCCGACGCTCTTACGGTGAAGGAAAACATCGAAAGGAACCTTCATGCACGCCTGCGAAGAGATTCAAAGGCTGTGTGGGACGCTTAAGGTGACCTAATCATCCTATACGGTAGGCTCGGCTCTCGGTGGACATTTAATGAGGTATGATGATGATGACTCCTTGGAATTTGCATCGAAGCATGACTCTCCCACACTTCAAGTACAAGTTGTACATAGTACATGAGAATATTCTTCGTGTTAAATATGGAATCAGTTCAACCATGACCGTCTTACACAGATTTCCCAATACAGGAGATGAGGCAAGCCGCGTTTTTAAGTGCGACAAATGTAAGCTCAACGAGCATACACTGGCTGCCAGTTTACCTCTGTGAGATAAGTCAAGACGCATGAATATTAGAAAAATTACCGTTTTTCCCAAAATGCCATCCTGTGCAAGTAACATGCCATCATCGCAATGAATCAGTAAATTTACCAAGAAATATAATAACTTTTCACAGGTAAGAACCGAAAAGAAACTGCGACACTGGGACTGCCTATAAACTTGGCGGATTGTCCAGTCTAATTGTATATTCAGATGTCTGAGGTCTTACCCATTAAATTTATTATATAAATTATGTATAATATAATATTCAATTGCCAACCATATAACCATACCCCCTCTATACCCTTACGAGGGCTGGTTCACGAGAGAGATTTTATTAGATACATCTTAATAAAAATTTTAGACTTACTACTTTTTAGAGAGAGTATATAAACAATAATTATATTATAGTCCAACTCCTCTCGACTAAACTTATCATCAGGCACTATTACTTACTCTAATAGAGATCACAATACTCGTACACGGACAAAACATTACCTGAAACAAAAAACAAAATTGTAAGCACGTGTTGTGGAAACTCAACATAATAAAAAATAATACTTTACAAGTACGCGGTGTACATAAAAAACATACAAGGTTTCCCGGAATATTGTGGAGCGTAAGACAAAGAGTGAACGCACCGGGAGCCCACCCGAGCCCCAGGTTATTTAGATTCCACTCATAAATTGCCATGTAGGTACTTTATTAAGATTTTATGCCCACCTCCATAGTAGTGTCGTGTATCAGCGCATGTAATGAAATATTTATCGCGAATGTCGTAAAAGTCGACATTCAAGTGCGCAAATACCTAAATCTTGATACTTGACTAAATCGTATCGCCTCCATTTGAATGCTACCTAACGTTACCTTAAGTAAGGCAACAGTGATATTAAAGTCACGAAGCGGAGTGCTGGAATAAGAACATAATAAACCGGATTTGGGATCGACATTAAATGTAACTATGGCAAGATAGGGCCAAAGATGGGCCGCTTTGACTCTGCGATATGGATTCTCCTAAAACGGGTTTGAAGAATATTCACGACCTATCGCTGCCGGTTGAAAGGACCCAAACTCCGAAATAGGGGTACGGAAATCGCACAATCAACGGGATTCCGGACCATTAGCGAAGCGACCTCCGCCCGAGTAAATTTCTTCAATCGGGTATGAACATAGCTACACCTATATTCCATACAAAGATTAGAGTCGTATCATCAAACGTAATTAACTATAACTAGTTGGTATTAGCAAAATATCAGCGATGATAACGGTCGATCGCGACCCCAATAAATCGCAGTGCGATGCGTTCTGAATTGGTAATCGTAATTTGTATCCATTAAAAGTTTGGTGTTGTTTAGATACACAAATTGAATGAATGGTATTTTACGGGTAAGGCGGCCGGATTGGCAACGCCGCGTGGCGCCCGTCCGAGGCGGGTTGGCAACGCGGCGCCAACGTATCCGTCGATGCGGCATGGAGCGGGGAGGCAACGTCGCGCACTGATTCAGCAGTTCACATTGAGTCGCATTTTGTCAGAGATCGTACACAGTAACAGCTATTTTTTAGTAACACTAAGGGTTCCCGTATAATATAGTATAAACATAATTATAAAATGTTTACTTCAATTAGTTACAGTTAGCCATGTTGAGTCTATAAATAATAGATAAAGATAATAATGGGTGGGTGTAGGCATATTTTAGTATCGTTTTATGTATTGTTTTCCCGGTATAATATCGGCAAAAGATATGTATACGCTTTGTATAATGAAGCCATTTCGGGTGTATACTTTCCAAAATGCCACCAATGTAATAAATGGCCCGAAGAATGATTATTCACAGATAAATAAAGCAGTTTTTTGCATGGTTGCAAACGTACAGCGATAAAATGTTAATAAACAAATGCTAGTACATTAATAAAATAATGTCATAAACAAGACATATTTTCAAATAATGATTTTCTAAAGAATTTATTTTCATAACTACTCTTGTAGTTATTGTATTTAATATGGGCATAATATCTCAAAATATTTTATTTGTAGACACTTTATGATACAGTTTTACCAAATCCTTGATTAAGAGATTATATAAACTTTATTTAGCGAATAGGCAGATACTGATTAATATTAGAATTATAGAGGCAAAAGTTACAAATAATAAAAAATACTTTCGATTGATACACGTTGAAATTCTGCCCATTAATAACATATTAACAAAATGTACTTTTGGGTCACACGTTTTATCAAATATCACGTCATAGACAATTTGTTTTACGAGTCTCCTTTTTAATTAAAACTTTTCGACACACTTCTAGACAAACATTTTTGTATTAAAAAAAAAGATTCGCAAAGTAAGAATTCTCAAGAGTCGCAAAATTAGGTTTTATGTTCCTAGATCTATAAAGACGGTCTAGAAAACATTGCGTCTTAGATTTTATAAAGGTCAATAGGTCGTGTCGGTCCTCAGTTCGCATTTAGGACATTTCTTATATTTTATTGAAAAAAAAAGGGAACTCTATGGCACAATTTTATTACATTAATTATAAAATCATAAAAAATAATAAAATCTCCCGTTATAATTATCATCATCAGCTCATTAATAGTCCCTATCAAGGGACACGAGTCTACGTGTATTGGGTGTGCAGACTTAGTCGTCCACGCGGGCCCACGGATTGGTCGACTTCACTCAAAACCTATGAATCTTCGCAGGCGTGCGCAGGTTCCCTCACGATGTTTTCCTTCACCGTAAGAGCGTCAAATAAACATACATATACTTTCGAAAATCCGAAGAGACATTGCCACGTGGCGGGACTCGAACCTGCGCTAATGAGCGACCGACGCTCTTATGTACTTTGTATCTGCAAAATCTTCCATAAGGTTAAACCTTATTGTTTTCTTTTAGATACAATATACCTACGTAAAAAAAATTGTATAATGAATTAAAACGAATTTAACATCTTTTAATGTTTTATTGAGGTCTATTGTAAATTCCATATCATTATAGGAAGAAATCTGAAAAATACAATTTATTTTTGATATAAAATCCTGTCACGATCCAAGTAGGTCAAGGCAAATGTCCCATTTATTTTATGTTACCTGTGATCTTAAATCTAATGCTTACTAAAGGACTAATTTGTTATTCAGGCTACAGTAGCAACTTACTGTCAGGTAAACTGTCTGTTTTACGTCTTATTTTTAAGAAGAAAGAAAAAATATTTATTGACAGACCCAAAAAAATTACACTTATCATTACACACCTACATGCAACAATACAAGATATTTTATAAATAAAAAAGCAGTTACACAGGTCACAAGTTCATATACATACACATACAATAATATATATATATATATATATAAATATAAACACACATTTTTCATTTCTTTTTACAATGTCTGATAAAGTGATGTGTAAAGTTTCATAAAAATAAGTTTTTTTTATAATTACTCAGGGTCATGGCACGTGTATCGTCGACCATGACATTGTCGCAACTTCTCTTATCACACGTCCGCCGCGATCAACGGCTCATTTGTGGCATACACATTGATAACGGACAATATGGTGTGCGACACACACTATCACAGGCCACAGGTGGACTATGTCTCCCAGTGATGAACGAAGCATATGTCTAGCTCCCAGCCTTAATTAGCGACCAGTCGTCGGTCTCTATAATAAAATAATAATAATTGGCAACCCTAGCCCAATTTAAATATTAAAAAAAAAATTTGATAATAAGATAGAGTAGGTAATTGCGAAATTCAGATTCGTATTTTAGTTAAATCCAACAATATAGGTAATTTTAAAGTAAATTGTACAAAATACTTCAAATTTTACCACAAATAGGTGGTTGGTAAGTTTTGCAATCTTTGTATCTTAAAAGTATATACATTATGTAAACACTGTAGGTGTAGGCTAGCAAGCAAGCTAAAGTAGGGCAAACAATATTTTTTTATAAATTAAAACAAAAGAATATGTTTTCTTTAGGTTAACGAACCACTCGTACACGTATTAATTATTCACACTCGAACCGAGGCCGGGGCAGAGTCCACAAAGGTCCCTGCACTCGTGTTATAGTTGCTATTCGTCACATGTTTAATATAAACAATTTGTTACAGTTATTATTTACTCAAATGGAAATAGGATCAATAAGAAAAATCGTCATGTTCATCCGAATAATAGCAAATTATTGCCGAAATATCAGCAATTAACAATAATACTTAAAGCGTCAGATTTTGTATCTGTTTTAATGCCAGACATGCTCGTACATATTTGGGATATTAGTCTCAAATAACGAGTACAGAATCTGTACTCGCCAATCTGTAATGTAATAGCAAAAATATCTGTAATATAACCGAAATCCATTCTCTCTAACCTAACTAAGCGAACTTACGTATATACAAATACTAGGTGGGAAGTAAATCGTACTAAATTGTAAGTTAAACCTAACCAATGCTATAGGCAAGCGATGTAGATAAACCACTCGGGTTTCACGTCGCAATTGTAAATCTTAAGTCACCCACGGCTGTTGGTAATTATAATAACGATTATAGAGTTACATGTACCCATTCCACACAAACAATATCTACGTGAGTTTGTAATGAACTCACTGATAACTAACAAAAAGAAACAATAAGGTTATAACTAAATATTTTTTTTAAAGAAACTATTAGCTAAGGAAGGAATTTATTACTATTGTACACATTTTATTATGAAAGTCATGGGATCGATGAAAATTATATCCGAAACTATGGCCATGATTTACATTCAAGGTCAGACTATTTAGTTTCTAAATTTTTATTTTTCATTAAAAAATTGGCTATCTGCCAACACGCATTCGATCATTCAGAAAAACCAGTCTATCAATAGAATGTTACGCGTGAATAAAACAATCATACAATTCAAAATTTCTAAATTCACCTGCAATTTATTGTATGCAATCCAACGTGCATAATAGAGGGCCGGGGTCATGCGCGCCGGCATGCATATGCAGCGGGTGCAGATCTGAGGGGCCGACAATGCACCGGATACGCATTGTGATGCGTGCAAAATGCACCGAGCCAGGGCCGCCAGATGGGGGAGAAGTAACAACATGTATCTATATACTTTACATTTACATTATAAACGATCAGCCCATCGTTCAACAAGATGTAAGCTTATTTGCAAAGACATAGAATGATTGATACCAATTAATCACATCATAGCTAACACGTAGTCCGATACTGGACTAGGTCTCACTCAAACTCAAAGAGATTTGTAGCACAATTTGATATTCTATCACAAAATAATACTAGGCGAATGTTTATCTCGTTACTTAATGATGGTAAACCTACTCATTACTTAGTACAGATTAAAATTGCTGGTAAGTAAACTAGAGAAAGGCGGATTTTTTCACCTTTTAATATAATTAAATGTGGCGTCCCTATGCGTCCGGTGCAGGCTCCACATGACAAAAGGCTACAATAACAAATGATACGTCAACGGCGTTTTTCCGGCGAGTTTATCCATTAAAACCCTCAAATAGTTGGGTTGTGTTTTCCCACAGCGATTCTTTTAGATATTATCGCCATGTCATACCTGTCGGAAAACATTTACTAAAATGTTTGCCCTTGTTTAATTATTTTAATATTTTTAGATAAGATAAGAACCATCTTATGTACCTACTAATGTTTAGTTTCTGTGTTCAGTAATTTTATTGATGTTGAACTCCAACCTTAAAATCATTAAACAAAGGTGAGTGTCCACGTAGCTACTTTATGAATCTCTCTTTGTTTAGTAAAATTATTAACATTTTATTTACAAAAAAGCTATTGCCAGGTTTTGCATTCAAAAGAGATAATCTTCTGATCATTCGGAACGAACTTAAGCCTTTAAATAAAACAAAAACTTAAGATATTCTTTTATTTGCTTTATTATTTCATAATGCTGCCTGAGTTATCTTGAAAAAAAAAAAAGCATTATTACTTTGCAAGATTCATCTTGTTGGATTCTTAAAACAGTCGAGTAATATTTATAGTAATAATGCTGTTTATATATATATATATATATATATATATATATATATTTGTATATAAAATTCTCTATATTACACTATTTTATTGAAACCATACAAATAAAATTAAAATAATTTCGACTAACAAATAAAAAGAAACTAGAACATCTCAACACAGTCATCCCAAAGAGACAGTAAGACTTTTAGGATTCATAAAAATAGCCATTTGCGGCGTAATTACGTTGTTGGCGAGAGTGCACATAATCCTCTATTGCCATAATAAAATGATTTAAAAAAAGTATCGAGATTCGAGTCCCCAGGCGATTGTACGAGCTATATGCAAATAAGTAGCATAGTTATGTCATATGCAACTATGAACCTTGTTACCACTAGATGAGCGTCGCTTGTATGTGCATGGAGTCTTATTTTAAAATTGCAAAAAAATACTGGAGGATGTTCCCAGTCCGCATCAAGTTGTAATTTGCAAATGGCGTCTAATTTCGAATGATAACGCTTGTTTATTATGCAAAGGTTTTACATGTTTTTATTGTATTAATTACTATGGGCAATTTGAATAACTTAGTGTGCTGCAATGTATATTATGTATGAAGTAGGTAATGTAACAAATAAATATAAATATTCAATGAAATTCACACAGCTCCATAGGCAAACTAAGCATTTATCCTGTAATATGGGTACTGATATACATAGTTTTTTTTTTATAATACAAAGAAAACACCCAGACCAACATTTTCATGTACACAAATGTTATACTGTCCGTCGAACCCTGAAACCTTCGTGTAGCAGCCGACGTCTTAAACATTACACTAAATAGGTTGTCATATAATCCCTGTTAATTTTCCTTTCTACAAAAAAGTATCTTTTCTTTCCACACAGCATACATATATAATCTGTAACCTAATGAAAGAAGTCTATACCTGAGCCTAAGACAATGTCCCACATTAGTTTAGAACGGTATATAAATAATTTAAGTAACATAATGAATATAAGGCAACTTAAAATAAAAGTTCATTGTTGACGACATTAAATCAATATTGAGCGCTACTTGTGTAAACATGATTACTTTATTTACATTTATCTTATACAGCGGCAATCTAGCAAAACGACAGCGCACGGCACTGACTACAATGAATAGAGTTACGTATTTGTTTAAGAATATTTCTGATAGCACATTTGTTTAACGCAAATGTGCTATAATATGTTTTCTTCACTCTATTCAACAAAATTTTCCACCAATGTTGGTCTAATGAGTGACTTATAATAACCATATATGTATCATCATTATTAAATAACGACACGACTCGATTCAATAACATCAGGCCGGGAAATGTCCTACTACACACAAACGTATAGTAGCCCTACTAGCAGCGTGGCTGATGAGTCTGAACCCGCCGCGACGTTGCCACTCTGCCCGTACCGCTATGCGACGTTGCCAGTTCGACCCACTTTCACGGTGCGGCAACGCCGCGCGTTCTCACTCAACAAATCGTCCGCGCTTGTTTATGGTATAATTGCGGACGGATTTTTAGATTCCTTTCCGACCTTTCTGTGTTTGCGCTGGTGACGTCACGCCGGTTACGTATGTAGGCCTTACGAACTATTGATAACAATACAGTGAAAAACAAGTTGTAATTTTAATAACAAGTTGATTATGTAGTCTTGAAACTATGTGTTGATGTAGCTCGCAGAACAATATTAAATAGACTCAGTATGAACATAAAATGCGGCATAGTTACAATGCTTGCTCACAAATCGTCTAGACATGTCTGTAGTGTTAGCTTGCAATTGATTTAACTATGAAAATATATATATTTTTTTAAAAAAAGCTGGCGACCTTCGTATATTATACGTGTGTACTCTTTATCTCTTCTCTCTTTACTCATATGTTTCACAATTAATAATTGGTGATCAGAGTCGTTGTACACATGTGACAAAGATCACCACCGATCTCTTCCATCGAATGTCTTGACATTTACGACGCCCGTTCAAATGCCAGATTTTTCGGACTCACAGACATGACGGACAGTATGAACTCTCTGCTGTGCATTGAGCAAAATAATCAATAAAAATTTTACCTAACTTAGAGACTTATCTGACTAAGGTTTCGTAGGTATATGAGATATATTTGATAGAAAACTGTCCTCAATGATAGATTCAAAGCATTTTAGTGTGACTGAAAAGAGTTTAATAATGAACATGACCTGTGATCTATAAAGTCAATTACGTGCTAGTTCGGAAAAGGTTGAACAGGCGTTAAAAGTCTATTAAGTGTACCGTGACTGTCTATGAATTCGAAGACCGAGGGAATGCAACTTTGACGAGATGGTTAATATGCCACTTCCTTTTTTGGAGGATATACCTGGCCAACCAAGGCTCTGAACGTTTTTAAATAGTCTTTGTACTGTTGGCCAGATTAGGTTAGAATTATTACTTCTAAGACACATTATACCACGATGGATGTATCCCAATTAGGTATAAAAAGTATTTTTTCTAGAATCATGCAATTCTAGAAGACGTTACTTAGGTATAGGTAGGTATAGGTATTCGAAATAAAAAAAAAGAATACAATTTTTTGTTGATGGTCTTTACAGCTTTACCAGGAGGCGATCTGAGATGACGAAAAATTACGACGAGCCTTAAAGCACACCAGTAACGGTTTTTGGGGCGTTTCGGGGACGGCTAGGGAACCTAGTATATTTGGGAAAAAGCGACTCGGTGCGTGTTGCAAACGCGAATAGAAACCATAGTCCAAGTCAACTAGTATATTAGGTTAAATAATGTAAAAAGAAAGTGTTCCAAATGCAGCGACAGCCCACATACTCATATTGCAAATGAGCATACATTTACCTAAACAAAGAGCCTACAACTGTATTCTCTTTGGCGATTCATGTTTGAGGCACGGGTGGCGTATCTACCTTTATATACAGAATATCATTAGTAAAAAAGTGCATGTTGCCAACGCTAATAGAGACCATAGTCCAAGTCAGGTTTGGTATCGACCACCGTGGGCTATTTGCAACTCTGCAATACCAAAGCCACATCTGCCCGTATAATTTACCGAGCCACAAATCACGCGCGCAATCGGCACCACACGTAGCCGCAAATTTATCTGCTCTATGGTTATTAAAAAGTTTTTCGTGCGATCCTAATCGTGCATTGTCTATGGTATGATTTATGCTTAACTTAATGGCGAATGTTTAATATGATCACGGTGAACGGTAAAATTTTACATTTAAAAACATGTTATTTAAGCGTTAATATTTGATATTACCTCGGGCAATATTTTAAGTATTTTAGTGATAATACTTTCAGATTTTCGGATGCATGAGTTCATAGTCATACATTAACATAATGCTTTTAAATATTTGAGTTAAACATTATTTTCCTGTCTTGCTAAAACAAATAGAACTTAGGTAGGTAAAATATACTAGAATTGGATTTTGTAAGTACTTGGCATCATGTACTATATTTCTATACATCATCATTAGCCTATAACGGCCCACTGAAGGGCTCAGGCTTTCCCGCATTGCATAGCTATGTATCTATCTAACCTTTTGAGGATGTTACGTACGCTGATGACCATAAAGATTATTTTCTTGGAAGGAATATGGTTTCTTCCAAGAAAAAATCATTATCATCATTATCCCGGTTTAGAACGTCCTCAACAGGATAAAACTACCTGCTGAGGAAAGGTTCGGTTCACAAACGTGTTATAAAACTTTTACTTTAGTGTTATTCAAGTTGGTTACCATAGTGATCCGGTGAGGATTACATTAAATTTCGGATTTAGTAGATTCAGGATTCCAGATAATCCTTCCTATAAATTAATCAGACTTACGGCCGCCGCAAAACGGTTATCCCCATTTCATCTCTTGATTAATGATCTTTGTCTACATTTATAAATGCTACTCGTATAAAAAAATTCTAAATCTAAATATTTTTATTCAATTTGGCTCTATAAAGAACACTTATGAATGTCAAATTTGATTCTACCACTGTTTCGGACTATTGTCGTCTACTGACAAGAATCTAGCAAAGAAACTCAGGAGTTACTCTTTTCAAAACAAAATATAATTGTAACAATTTATTAGTTTATAATATAAAACTAATAAATATTTTTATATAAAGTCCAAGTTCCTTTAATACAATAGAGCGCACTAGTTCCCCTGATCACCATCACTCCCGAAGATGGTATTTAAGTATGTATATAAATTGCAAATTAATTACTAACAGGAGTACTTACATTAATAATATATTGTTTATCCAAGTGGATTATCAAAAAATTTACATTTCTAGCGTTCCCTCTGATATCGAACATATAAATAATACACGCATGTTTCTTGAATTCAATTATTTTATCATTTGAACGTAATTACCTAATTAATAAAAAATGCTTAGTCTTGATCATATCCCGTACTGCCAATCTATAGATACATGTACAGTCAGGTACAAAACGATGTCAAATGCCCGATACATTTGCGGCGCTGCCCTACACGGAAAGTGCATCAAACGCAAAAAGTAAAAAACATTTATTTGCACGCGCCCAGCCATTTGGCAGCGCCGCTGTACGCCTGTAGTGGAAGTTTGGCAACGGCGCAACTTGCTGACACGGTTGGCATGTGTTTCTAACTTTTATCAATAATAAACAACTATCTATAATTCATGTTAAATATAGATGACACTGAACATAGCTTTCAAATAGATACATGTCAGAAATGGTTTTCTGTAAGTGACTTTTGTGCAATATTTTAGGAGTACAGTCTCATTAAATGTAAAATGTTTATCTAAAATTGATCTTACAATATGAGAACGTAAGCTATGAAAACTTTAAGGAACTAACTTAAAAAAGAAGTATTTATTAGACACTCCATTTTTTTTAGTGCAAAAGTAGAAAATAATTTATTGTTCTAACGCTTATTTGACTAGGTAACAATGATATGCGGTTATCGATGTAATTTCAAAAGATTAAATTAGAACCAATACAAAACTGATACCTTGTGAGCCTGTTTGCCCCATTTGTCATACTAAATATATGTATCTGAAAATTGTATTACCTATATGTCGCTTAGTTTTTGTGAATGTTAGAAGAGTTAAAAAAACATTATAATTATACGTAAAATAAAGACACAGGCAGGAATTATATAATTTGATCCGTAGGTAACCGATCCGTATTTTTTACGTTAATAAAATCTGTAGTGTTATCATGACAAAAATTTTATAAATCTATGCCCAGTTATTTTTTATCGACATTGTATTGTTGCTGAAGTCTTTTATGACCCAGTGGTGTCCAAAATTGTATTAAATGTAATGTTGCCTTGCTATTTGGAAGTTGCTTTTCTAATTCGGTTCTTTTTTTATTACAAAGTGAACAGGATGGTCAGGAGGACGCTCACCTGATGGTAAGTGATACGCCTGTCCATGACAGAGCTGCATTGAAGGAGACCAACAACTGATAAACAGTTATATTTTCTGCTTATACCCCCGGTAAATTTCACAGCTACTACAAGGGGTGAGGGGTACACCCTCATCCCGAAACACAAAATGTTTTTCGAAAGTTTCTTGTAATTCTTCCGTTTCTGCCTATATATTTGGATTGGTAACATAATAAAAACCTAGGCGAGGGAATCGATATAAGGTGTCGTCAAACGGCCGACTTGTCGCAGGGGAAGTCGCACAACCGGTCGAGCCGCGATTGTGCGCAGCGCGTCAGTCGCGGCGCGCATCTCTGTGCGCTCGGTGCGTTTAGTCGCAGCTCGGGATATTTTGATAAGTAACTTAGTCATATGGAGATTACTAGTTCCCGTTCTTAAGCATCGTGACTAAATTATAACTTTTATAACCATCACAAATGTGCTGAAATCGGTTGGTATACTTACTTTAGAAAACGTAAAGTAAAAGTAGACGTTACGGTATTTTGTAAAAAAAATAGTACATCTACTATAGGCTGGTAAGAGCTAACTCGTACTACTAATATAGTTTTTGTATTAAAACCTAATTTATAATTATTACGTCAATGTTTTACAAAAATTATGACTATTAGTTGGTGCCTTTTGCAATCTTCTTGACTATTAGCTAATTCTTCTCGTTGCCATAGTGAATTAGAAGAGCATTGGGTAACAATTAATTCATTAAAGTTAGTGCTACCAAAATTGTTAAATGTTGTTATAAACTGATAAAATAAACTTACAAAATGTCGATGGTGGAGGGTGGATGAGGAAAGCGAAAGGCCGACATATCTGGCCCATAATGTGGGACCTATATTGAGCAGAGGACTGAACAACACGCTCGCCATGTGGAAGGAGACTAGATGAGAAAAACCGAAAAAAGGGAAATCTGGCTCAGAATGGGGGTTGAAGAATGATAACCTATATCGGTTGAAGAGTGATAACTAGCTTTGTCTCGCCATTTAAACAACTCTAGACATAATCTAGCCAACTAATATCAGTCCTTATGAACACAGCGTGCAAAATGTCCGACATGGCGTTCTTCAACCCCGGCGACCTGATCACGGAGGTGCAGAGGCGTCCAGGCCTGTACAGCAGCGAGCAGCCCGCCGAGAGGGAGGACAAGCTCGCTATGTGGAAGGAGGTCGGGGCGGCCATGTTCAGCGATTGGGACACTTATAACAAAGCCACGGCTTACGACAAGGGTAAATTCTTCACTAGCGACCCGCCCCGGCATCTCACAAATACACTAAAAAACTGTGAACGTTGTATATACCTAAAAACATTATTTATTTTGATAAATCTCGAAAGGTTCAGCCCGCATTTGCAATGTCAACGGAAAAAAAATATACGACATCAGATTAGAAAGTCGGTACGTCAGACGGTAATCTTACTCACTCGCCGAGTGAGTGAGATTACCGTAGCCCTTTCGTAAATACCTTCCCACTTCCCTATTTTTGCATTTACCTTTCACTTTTTTAAGTTAAGCAACGCATTTGGTTAGGACCTGAGCTAATAATAAATCATTAATTCAATATTAATTACACAATTTTAAGACAGAAAATTGCTTAATTCTAATGCAATGCCTCATAGCTTGTCAACGTACCTATAAAGAACCGCGATGCCGATTCTTCGTGTACCATTTTCATAGGTTTCTTTCACTTTTAAACTGTAAAGTAAGTCACTGTAAAAGAAGCGTTCTTCGTAATTTGTGTATCATGTATTAAGTACAAAATATTGATATTTATTTCTGATGTTCTAGTATTACAACTGCAGAGAAAATGGCGGTCATTGCGCGACGCATACAACAGGGAGCTGCGCGCGCGCCGCACCGGTATCCGGACCAACCGGAAAGTGTACAAGTACTTCCGGCAGATGAGCTTCCTAGGAGGCTTCGAGGGCTCCATCAGTGACGACGAGTTAGTTCAGCTTTTATTTTTGTTACAGTCACTATGTTTTAACATTGGTAAATACCAATGAACTACTTGTTTTGTTTTTTTGAATTCAAAGCGTATTCTGATCCCAATAATATTTTTAATTGTTTCGTTTGTTGTTCATTGCGAAATCAATTGTCAAATCTCAAATGCACTGTTAATAGAGTCTATTGATTTAAATATAATATATTTAGCTCAATGATAGTCTGTTTAATGTTTTTGACTGTATGACGTCATATGATGCGTTGTAATTGTATATTAAATGTAAAGCTGTAAAATATATTACATAATATTGTATATTTTATCAAGCTAAACTAACATTTACTGACTGTATTTAACTTCAGTATATAGTTTTCATAAATTGACCTTCATTTGCCATATATATATTGCATTAAAAAAAATAACGCTCTTAATTCAATTAACATTGAATGAGGGAATATAACACCAAAAAAGCTACAACTCGAATCTTCCTATTCCAGAGACCAAATAAACGAAGCGTCAGACACAGCGGAGAAAGTATCAACACCGGACCCACCACAGCCCAAAGCCAAGGTGAAGAGAGCCAGGAAGAAGCCGGTCAAGCGCAGGTCCACGTCCGACAGTGACCTGCCGCCTGAGGAGGTGGAAATGCCAGTCTTCCCCATGGAAATGGCACCTACTGACACCGAGAATGACAGTGATAGGTATGTTTTTGGAAATATCGCAGATTTAGGATTAAAGAAAAATATTTACCAAAATTCAATATTTAGCAACTACTTACTTTTTATAAAAACACAGTTTCAGACAACCAGATAGAGACGGTAAAATAAATTATGTAATCACGCCTCTCCCATGAGAAAGATTTCCCGGTCCTTTTCTCGATGATGGCTGATGAAAGCCTCCATCACGTTCAGTTTTTAAATTTTATAGATATGGATAAACAGACGGTTTAACGATAGTAAGTGATATCACTGGCCGCTGCCCATAGACACTCGGAACCCCGAAGGAGTAATGAAAATGAGAAATTATCATTTGGAGAAATACTACGAAAGGCATATTTTTTCAAGCCGGTTTTCTGTAGGGCCGTGATATCCTTCCGTCGAGCTGGGCCATTCTGAGACACTTTTACCTCTTTAGAAATTATCTAATCCTGTTCAACACCAGTAATGAAATTACCGGGTATAAGGAACCTAACATCTGTTGTTTCGGGTGACGGGCGCAGTGCGGCATTCATGGAGAATAATTACTGTTTAACTGTTGTTGGTCTCGTTCAATGCCACTCTATCATGATCAGGTGTGTTGCCATCAGATGAGCGTCCTGTTCACTTCGTAAGATAACAAAAACCATAAAGCGATATTCGCCTAAAATGGAAAGAAATATATGAAAACAGGGATTTGCAGTATAACTTAATCCTCTACCGTCTTCTAGATTGTTCCTGCTATCATTCCTACCGGAGATGCGGCAGCTGCCGTTGAACTTGAAGATGTGGGTGAGGGCGCAGATAGCCAGCGTGATGCAGGAGGCGGTCACATGTCACTACAGCAACACCCAGCCCGGGACTTCCGACAAGAGTTCCGTCAAGAGACCAAGGTTCGACAGTACCGAGTCCTGAAGAATATAGACTACCTAGAAGAATTAGTTCATTTAAGTATAAGAAATGTATTTTAAGTTATGAAAAATATAGGTGAATATTTTATATTTGTTTTTATTATTATTATTATAAATAACAGCAATTAGTCCAAAGCTGAATGAATATAATAATTATAAAACTTTATTTTCAGATAGGTATCCATAGTTTGTTTAATTTGATATTCCAGGGTCAGAAAGCGTTTAACAGGCTTTGAATTATATATTAATGTATCTAGTTAGTGGCGCTAAAAGCCGTGACCAATGATGTATCAATAGAGAGTCCCATCGGTCAGCCAACCCGTTATCCCCACCTCAGGACGGTGCTCGGTGCATAGCCCTTTCCCAATACCACCAGTCTTGGGCTGGGAGCCTACTGCACTCGCCAATTGTCCGATGAAGCTGTGAAGAACACCAGCGGCCAACAGCAAGAAGTCATTCCGAAAAAACTTCCAATCAATGACTACATCCAAAGAGTTTTCGCAAATTGTGATACGTAGTAAAGTCATCGACACAGTCGAACGTCGACCCGATTATTCAAGCTGTATCAATAATAATTTGTTGTAAACAAATACTTTTCGTCGTGCACCGTCTCTTGAGACTTTTAAGAGCCGAATTAAAAACATTACTTGGAACAAATAATCTCTTTGTGATCTTTACTTTCTTTCACTTTTATTCCTGTGCTGTAGGTACTGTATCTGTCATTCGTTTCATATAATTCTGATTGTAGTTTGTTTTATCCTATTTTCCATTAGTTAGTTTATGTATTAGTTTATTATATACTATTTATTAGTTTATTCTTTAATTATTTATGTAGTGTGTACTTAGTATATGTACTATTATGTTATAATTTTGTTGTTATTTAGAATACCGATTTTACTTGTTTTGCACTAGCCCGCTGACCATTACGCATTGTTCATTTATCCAAAGGTTGCCTGGAAAAAATTGCTACCTTAGCAATAAGGCCGCCCATGTTGTACTTGTTTTTTTTCTGTTATCTGTTGTTGTATGTTTTTTTTACGTGCAATAAAGTATTTTTTATCTTTATCTTTACTTTTGTTAAAAACGTCGGTGGCTCATTGATATGGACTGTTGCCTTTCGATTTGGAGCACGATCCCTCCACGCACCAATGTGTTTTCGAATTTTCAAAAATTATATGTACGTTTATCCGACGCTTTAACGGTGAAGGAAAACATCGTGAGGAAACTTGCGCATAAGATACTAGTTAAATTTATATTTTGGCACTTAAGCAAGTTTCAACCATGCTATTAAGTGCGATAGTATGTACTTACTAAATCTACGGCTTCATCAAACTTTAATTACTATCTTAACAAATTAAATATAACATTGTAATTTATAATAAGATCATTAATAAGTATATTTAATAATATTTATTTATTTCAAAAAAAAAAAACAAAGCAAGTCCCAAATTACATTTCTGGCTTATTCACATGAATTAGTTTTATAGATCAAATAACAAATGTAATCATTTATTAAAAAATTGATATAATAAAATTGGAACTTTAAGGACTGATTCTTTAGCAGCGGCCACTGCACTAGGCTTACGCCTGAAACGCAGGAACCCTAAACGATTACATAATTGTATTAACAATGGCTGGCTCGGTAAACAAACAAATCTATTTAAGGGAGCAGTTAGATTAGTAATGGAGAAAGATATATCTATAAAATAAAATAAAAAAAAATATATTTATAATTAATTAGTTCGCAGCCTGTTAACTTTTAAGTTATTAAAATTATTGCGTAATAGTTTCAGTTTTTGAGACTAACTAAAACTTTGTTTAGACCCCGTGTACCAACAATGGACTTTTACCTATTGTAGTTCGGGTACAATTAAAAACTGCTTTACAAGAGATTGATCTGTATAAGCCACCACGTGGGACCACTCCTAATATCTTAGAAGCTGAGGCTTTCCTAAAAACGAAACAAACGAACCGAATATTAAAATGTTTATTTTTAATACCTCAATAAATAGAGAGAGAGAGTATTTATGATGTCATTTCATTCATTTATTTTTTTATTATTCACCCCCCTTCTTTACCTAATGTAAATATTTATTTATTTAAATTCTGACTGTTATCCTATTCCCCCTTTAACCAATTCTTTTGTCCCATGCGCGGAGCACTAACATAATATTATAATAATTAATTTACAAAATAATCTTAAACTAAAAAGAGTAGGACGGACCATAAGTCTGTAGATGTAATTTTATCAATAAAAAAATAATACTTCAATAACATAATAGTTTTATTATTAGCATAATATTATTTTGCACTACTGAAAAGAAAAAAATAATGTGACGATAATAATAATATGTTAAAATCAAGATTTTATATAACGTTAACATTGTATACAAAGAATGATATCAACTTTTTGTAAAATTCCATGTTAATGCAAACTCACTGAGTCTGCTGTGGTCGTTGTTATAAAAATATCGTCCTCCCGGGGCCCCCAACCCGTCAGCCCCACCTGGAGGGCCGTTATAAAACAAGTTCCACAGGGCTCCGACAAGTACACACGGCAGATGCTACCCTCGTATTTATATAAAAGGGTTTTAAATTTTCCTTACCGAACATACGATGTTAAATAACAGAAAAATGCTAGTATTATTTTTCTTAAATAGAAATCCAAATCAGTCAAAATAGTTTTTTAGACCACGATGACTTCGACCTAAAAGATTTACTAACCTACCCGGTTTTTTCATCGTGGTCAAATTATCTATGTAGTTAGACCACCCGAGAACCGATTCATGTTTAATTTTGGTACGTACCAAAAAATCCAAAAACCTTTATTCAAATTGTTTATTTCAGACTAGATAATCAATATCATATCCATCATTTTATGTGACAAAAAAAACTTCTAGGTTCACTAAATCAGCACTAAATATCTCAAGCTTCTCTCTCTCAACCTATTGCAGTCCACTGCTGGACATAGGTCTCCCCATTTTGCGCCAGACATCCCGGTCCTCCGCCTTTCTCATCCAGCTTCCACCAGCGACCTTTCGCAAGTCGTCGGTCCATCGGGCCGGAGGGCGTCCTACGCTACGCTTGCCAAGACGCGCTCTCCACTCCAGAACTCGTCTGCTCCAACGGCCCGAGGTTCTGCGACATACGTGACCAGCCCACTGCCACTTCAACTTGTTGATCCGACGGGCTATATCGGTAAGTTCAAGCTTCTATTTAGTTTCAACTGTGTAGTTGTCTGTAATCTAGAATTTTACTCGTAGTAAGTGACTGCGTAAGACAAATTAATTATAAAAATAGAATTGTAGTTTCACTACATCGTCATCATATACACGAGACAATGTACATATTAAATGTTATTGTACACAAAAGTTGGCAGTACATAGTCAGTCGTGAATAATATAGACGCTTACCCATTTAAGGTATAACAGCTGGTCTGCGGCTTAGTTGTGTTTTAAACAAAATGCAAGGCAGTAAAAAGTGATACGACTCAAAAATATTATAAAAGACGACAAACGGCAACCACAACATTTTAGCCCTTCATTGTGTCATGGCTTGCGATATAATGTGAAATGTTTATTTGTGAACTGTCTCATTCTTTCGGTTAACAAATATGCCAGCCAGCAATGGATGTAAGTTCCATACAAACTTCAAATTTCAATCCTCAATCGAAACTTATATACACATAACACTGCCAATTCATTACCTGAAACAAAATATATTTAGACATTAGTCATATTGAGTATTTAATAAATGACAGTGGCGAGCCCCGGCTTCGGGTGGGTATTCGGAGCTAAATTAAGGATCCATAATTTGAAAAAACACCTATTTCATCCGGCTTATAGATTTTCGATGTTTGTACTGCCCGGGGATCGAACCCGGAACCCTTGGTGTAATAGCGACGTCTCAACATTGCACCACATGGGTCGTCAAACATGATACCCACGCTAGAAATAAATCTGGCATTGGTATTTGGCAACACTGGCAGGCACGAATGGCATTTTGGCAGCCACGTGTGGGAACGTCGACTAAGAATAATCATATATTTTTAAGCCAAACATAATTTACATACCATGCAAGAAATTTTGGCATTATTCAAGCTGTTATCGCCTAATTAACACTGGTTTAAAAAAGGGCATTGCGCAAATTACAATTAACACAAATACTATGCGACAAAAGACGGAAAATATGAGTCTTTTACACGAGACGATATCAGGCACTGCGGTAGTACCTACCTAGACGACTCAACAACTGGTAAAAGTTTTTTAACATTTATATTGTATGCTTTCCTATTTATATTTATCTATTTAAAAATATATAACTTTTGAGATACCTAAATGTTTTAAATATTTTTACCATAGTTACTATGTAGTAGATAGCTCTAAGAATAAGAAACCTTGAAGTGAAAGAATTGAGCAAAAACATAAATCCGTAGAAAATTTTACGAGGGATTTACGCCTCGTATACTGATAATATATATAATATAGCGTCGGTGGCTCAATGGTGTGGACTGTCGCCCTCCTACCGAAGGAGGAAATTCAAATCCCGCCACGTACCAATGTGTATTCGAATTTTCGAAAATATATGTACGTTATCCGACGCTCTTACGGTGAAGGAAAACATCGTGAGGAAACCTGCGCACGCCTGCGAAGAGATTCAAAGGTTGTGCGTGAAGTCGTTCAAGCCGCACTGGGCCCGCGTGGACGACTAAGGCCTATACCCTATACGGTAGGCTCGTACCCCTCAGTGAGGACGTTTAATGGGCTGATGATGATGAAGACCACATAATTCAATTCATCCAGTTCTGAACTACAGTAAAGTAATGCATGACGGATGTGGCGCATTTCGTTGGCAGGATCGCACAACTTTGCGATTTAGAGCCAACTTACGAGGTACGGCCTCAGTTGCCAGGAAACTTGTACCATTCATATGCGTCGCTTTTTTACATCCCCATCCCGTTATAAGCGGAATTCAGTATTGCCACCTGAGTATTAGATAAAGGGCTTTTCGAGAAGTTAAAAAGGGTTACTCATCATCATCATCATCAGCTCATTAAACGTCCCCACCGAGGGGCACGAGCCTACCTGTATAGGGTGATTAGGCCTTAGTCTCGCGGGCCCAGTGCGTATTGGACGATTTTACACACAACCTTCGAATCTCTCGCAGGCGTGCATGAAGGTTTCCTTCACCGTAAGAGCGTCGGATAACATACATATCTTTATGAAAACATTGTTAGTGTCGGGATTTGAACCTCAGCCCTCCCTGTAGGAAGCGACAGTCCACACCTTGAGCCACCGACGCTCTTAAAGGGCTACATTGAACATCAAAAGATTTCTCTTTTAAAAATGCTTAAATCATCATATCATAAGGCCGTTTTTATAGAACGTCTAAAAAAAGGTCTTCATGACCGATGAAATAGCAAAAAAGTACTTAAAGTAGTTAGCATGTCGATATCTTCATAATTTGGTAATATTTTCAAGACAGTGAAAAAGAGCTAGATTGCTATTTCGGGCTCTTCTTGGGCTAAATCGTTAAAAAAGGAGTTCACCTATACTAAAAAGTGCTAGATCTAGCTACAAAAGGGCTAAGGTGGCAACACAGGTGAAATTATAGATTCTGTAGTTTCTATGGCAGTTTGCTGACGACCTGTGTCGTGTATTAGTTTGCTATTGCACCAAAGGTTTTAAAGACCCGGACAGTACAACATTTGTGTGTGTGTGGTGTGTGTGTGTGTGTGTGTGTGTGTGGTGTGTGTGTGTGTGTGTGTGTGTGTGTGTGCATATTTGTTTGTATTGGTCTGGGTGTTTCTAGGTATGAGGCGGTGTGTAGCCAACTGGGCCACCTGAGTGGGTTACTTTATCAAACCACTAGATCAATGTAGTGATTATAGATAGATTTAGTGAGCCTTGGATATGAGACACGTCCGAGGTCGTAAATTGGTTTGGAAACAGCAGAAATCGATATGGTTGCTTAATTATACGACTTTACCAAGTATGAAACGCGTTATGTACACTATACAAACAAAACCTTAACCTCAAATGAAGATTTCATAGATTCCCGCACTTGAGTCAGTCTTTAATAAAGTGTACCTTTCTGCCAACACCAAGCATTTACAGGTTACTATTTCAATCAGGTAAAAAGGTACCAATCAGTAAACAAGTGAAAGTGTCCGTCGCCATGGCGATTTGTGTTCATTACGAGATACGTGAATCGCAAAGATCGCCTATCTGAATAAAATCATAACATCAATAAAGGAGGCATTGACGGTCGCGCGGCGTTGCCAGCCGCTGACGGCGCGGCAACGCTGCGTCACTCCGGCGTAACCGGCCGACGATACGGACGCTCGTATACGTATGTTGGGGACTAATCGGGAAAACATCGCAAACTAGTACACTTTCAACTTCTGTAAATATTGTTGTTGTTGTCCTATTTACTAAATAACTAAGTAAAAAATATAAATGAGTATATAATCTTGTACATGGTTTGTGATAAAGTCGTAATAGAATGTTCTGAAATTCGAATGACAATTTGGACGCTTTTGGTGTCACTTGACATTCTGCAGTGATCTTCAGATTGAATTCTGCTTTAGTTATATTTCTATGAGCTACATAACGTTTCTAACACTGACTTACATTTGAAACAAAGTTAATTATAAATAAATAAGGTCACTAGGGAACGTATTACATAACAAGCGAAGGAATGACGCTTCAACTTTTTTACCTAGCTTCTATTAGACGACTCGCGCGAGTTGCAAGTCACCTAACACAATAGCAGACGCGTTCGGTAGACTGAATACTCGTTTTGTATTGTGAACAGTGGCTATTATTACTAGTACTTTGTAAGCCGTGTTCAGCATAAATGCTTTTAGTTCATCTAAAGACGATGAGTTATGATTTTCTTTTAGTTATTATACCTGTCTATGATTTATTTTATGATATTACGAGCGACGGGGAAACAGTTCTATCTAAGGGTATATGTTTTTATAACTGACAACTACTTTTGGCAGCAGATGGACTTTACAGCTTCACTGGACAATGGCGAGCGCAGGTGACTCTCAGCTTCAAACATGAGACTGAAACTAGCAGAATAATGCGATGGCGAGGGACGAAAAAAGACTTGATCCCAAAAATAATGATGTTTCTTTTATGTATTTTGACTGTAATGTGCATTTTGTTAAGATATATTTAATATTTTTTTATAGAAAACTGTTATTTTGAGACCATGTCATTTTTCGTCCATAGCTATCGCATTTTTTTGTTACAATTTTTCTGCCAATTTCAACTTCATGCTTAAACATTTACACAAGGCTAAGGGCGTACCGGAGCGGGACTCGAACTCGCTTAGGACGTTAGGGGGTGGCTATGTAACTCGTATATGTTTGGGGTGAAACGCCGGTTAGCTAATAGGGACTGTGCGAACTGTGTGTAAGGAGCATCAACAGTAAATTTCCTATATAAAAGATGTTTTATAATTTTGCTGGGGATATCCAGGGACAGCATTACTATTGTCACCTCGATCGCAAGATATTTTTAGACACGCTCCCCTTCATGGTTTATTTAATATTACCAATAAAGTCGTTGTTCAGAATTGTTTAATAGCCTGGAGTTGTAAGAGAGGTAGTGTTGGCCGAACTATCAATAGTTGGACTATCGATTGTTATAAATAATAAATATTCACTGACATTCCACAGCGCCATCTACCCCAAGTTATGCGTGAAGTCTGTATTAGGGTACTAAACAACGGATATTATTTATTTATTTATTTCGGAAGACTAACAGCATAAATATTACAAATAGTACTTAGTTTAAAATGCTAATATAAGTTCCACCTATATTCGACTACATTCACAAGGAAGCTGTTAGTTTAAAACAAATGAGATAGAGTGCTGACACAAAACTCCGTATTTCAGCGAATTTACCAATCAAATAACGCTCTGTAAGAAGCCGTTTAGTGATGGAGTGCTAGTGACATAGGTCTATTTCGGCGGGAAGCCGGTTAAAGCCTCACTAGCCCGATTGAGGAACGCAATGGCACGATAGTTGGTGCGTATACGTATCGTTACTTATATACATTTTTTTTTGTAAATACATACTATATATACATAGAAACCCACACCATTACCAAAACAAAATGTTCATGCACCACAAATGTTTGTACTGCCGGGGACGAACCCAGAACCTTGGTGTTGCAGTCGACCTTCAACCGACACATGGGTCGTCAAATCATCTATACTATCGTAGATCGATATATTGAAATATCATAGCTTAGTTTAGCGCAATAGTATTGATACACTGCATACTATCCATGTGTCGTAACTCAATATGACATATCACGGTGTTAAATAAGTGAGCAATAATACTTAAGGGGAGGCATGCTTATTTTACGTATTAATCAACAGCAATAGGACCAGGAGTACAGCTACTACTCCGAACTTCCATTCATTGAAATTGAATTTGAAACCATAGGAATAAGTGGCAACCCTGATTAGTCGGCTCATTTAAGTCAATGACCGCCCGCGAGAATAAGTATTTAGCGTACACGTACCTATGAGCGAGTATGTGACGTGAAGAGTTGGGAATGAACAGCGAAAAAATGAAAATACTTATTTTTATAAACTAATACAAATTTAATTATTTCCTATCTAAAAACATATCATCAACACTTTTATTTACAGAAACTCGCGCACTATAAGAAAGGCTCGAAGTGTCCACCTTCTTTTTCAATACACAAAGCAGTATGTCGTAACATTGATGCACGGCAATTCTGCAACATCTGGGGAGTTACCGTAGAAAATGCGATGTTTATTCTTCTTAGCATTTCTTCTCGGGTACTGCATTCCACAGCGTAGACTTGGTTCTTTAGGTAACTCCATAAGAACAAGGAACTGGGCCACCTCTGCCAACCCATTTGTCGGGGTACATCACGTTCAAGTATTCGCGGACGCGACGATCATAGTGAGCAGGTGCTCCATCATGCTGGAATACTAAGTTGACATATTCCGACACTGGTAGCTCTCTTAAACCTTCTTCTATTTCATTTTTCAACATATTCAAATAACCTTCCCCATTTAGACCTTGAGGGAGATAGATTGGTCCAAGTATGCGGTCTCCGACGATACCAGTCCATACGTTAATACTCCAACGATGTTGGAAATTGCTCTCGCGCGAAACATGAGGATTCTCATGGGCCGAAACATGCTCATTGTGTAAGTTGAGCACTCCATTTCTTGTAAATGAAGCTTCGTCAGTCCACACCATTCTTTTGGCGAAGTGAGGGTCTTCAAAAATGCGTCTTCTGTACCATGTACAAAAATCGATTCGCAGCTGAAAGTCTGCAGGCGTAAGTTCCTGAGTCCGCCGAAAATGATAAGCATGCTGGCCGTCGTACCCCACATAACAAGTGCGAATGAGGAGACTCATTACCTAAAATTCTCGCTGACATTACCGAAAGTCGGCAGTTGGGTTCGGCAGGACATGTTTTTCAAAACGCTAATTATTTTTTAAAAAATTACAAAAGAGATTCCTGATCGGGAAACCATCGTTTTAGTTTCTCACAAAATGAAATGTTTAGTTACGCAGCAAATAATTCAAGTACTAAATATTAAAATGTTGCGTTAAGTAATTATTTTAAAATTATGTCAGTTAAGCAGCCGACTATCTACCTCTACGTGGTGGTAAATGGCAACTATCGCATAAGATACGAAAATGTTTGCATAACCTATAGTTGCTGACTTGTGACGTAAAGTTAAAAGTAATCAAGTCATGTTTTGCCCGTCACCTGTTGCCCTGGAATACCAAAAGCATAATTAAACATTATTATTATTTAACTCTGATAGGTAGTGCAAGGTCAAAAGTTTGAGAAATACATAACATTATTATGTAATTTTATTTGAATTTAAAAGTAACATAATTACTTCAGCATAAATGAAAACCTTTCATTTTAGAACCTCAGTTATCAATTGACGAATTAAATGTTTATTTTATTGTAAGGAACCTCCATCCTTTTTAAAATTGCCGGTAAAGCAAGCCGCTGTGCGCTATGTAAAGGGCTCGCTTTACCGCCAATTGTGCCGCCGCTTGCGCCGGCATCCTTTGTATGAATCGGCGCGTTCTTTGTTCTCCCTTTGACCTTTAGCCGCTAGCGATTATTTTCAGTGCCGCAAGACATTTTGGTTGTAAATACCTAGTTCTTTTCGGCAACATTTTTATGCAAAACATTTTAATTGAAGTCAGTTGCTCTGTATCTTCTATGAACGTTAGTCGTATCTAAAAAAACAAATAATTAAAATGTCACGGCTGCTGAATGCAAGAGGAAATTCACGGCATGTGTACCAATAGCGAATTCTATGATATGATCCTGTGTGTTGGAGCTGCTCGCAACAATAGCATTCACCAGGCACGTGAAATTTACCGCCAGAAGTTCATAGAAGGAAGGCCGCCAGCTGAACAACGCCGTTGCCTCCTTAGCGTTTTTCAACGTGTGCCTGCGACTACATAGGACCGGATCCTTCCATGATGAACAGAAAGAGGGAAGATCAATCACTCGTGATGTGATCTTAGAGGAGCGGATTCTACGACACTTCGGGATAACCGGAAACCAGTACGCGACGTGCCGCCGTGGTGTTTGCGTGAATCGATTTTTGTACATGGTACAGAAACGCATTTTTGAAGACCCCACTTCGCCAAAAGAATGGGTGACTGACGAAGCTTCATTTCAAGAAATGGAGTGCTCAACTTACACAATGAGCATGTTTCGGCCATGAGAATACTCATGTTTCGCGCGAGAGCAATTTCCAACATCGTTGGAGAATTACGTGTGACTGGTATCGTCGGAGACGCATACTTGGACCAATCTATCTCCCTCAGGTCTAAATGGGAAGGTTATTTGATATGTTGAAAAATGAAATAGAAGAAGGTTTAAAGAGCTACCAGGTCGGAATATGCAACTTAGTATTCCAGCATGATGGAGCACTGCTCACTATGATCGTCGCGTCCGCGAATACTTGAACGTGATGTACCCGACAAATGGGTTGGCAGAGTGGCCCAGTTCCTTGGCCAGCGCGCTCTCCGACTGACTCCGTTAGATTTTTTCTTATGAGTTACCTAAGAACCAAGTCTACGCTGTGGAATGCAGTACCCGAGAAAAATGCTAAGAAGAATAAACATCGCATTTTCTACGGTAATCCCCAGATGTTGCAGAATTGCCGTGCATCATGTTACGACGTACTGCTTTGGTATGAAAAGAAGGTGGACACTTCGAGCCTTCTCGTATAGTCGCGCAGTTTCTGAAAAAAAAGTGTTGGATATGTTTTGAGAGAATAATTAAATTTGTATTAGTTATAAAAATAAGTATTT
>PQWD01001938.1:0-13749 GCA_019425675.1 Leucinodes orbonalis
GACTTTATACTCGGTATGAGCCAAAGATGTACAATTAAAAAAATAATATGAATGCACGACAATGCAATAAAAATAATAAGCAATATGAGTACTTCCGATGTGTATTATTTCTACGTGAGTTGACTTTACCGACGTTTATCTAATAGAATGTCTAGCGTACGGGAGCTCGACTTTAAGCTGCGCTACCGAGGCATTACAATAATAACTAGATGCTATTACTATTGAAATACTGCCATAGCTTGCTCGACGAGTCAATATCCAACGCTGTGTGTACTCACACTTTGCTTTGAAATGGTCACGTATTCTTTTAATGGGAATATTCCAATAGATTTTGGACCGAAACATTTGGGTTTATAATTGAAAAATCGGCTTCTTCGCTAAAAGCTACGACTTCGATCCCCGAGCAATGATAAATGTGATTGAACATCTTTATTTCCTTAATAAGTTAGTTGTTTTTTTATATATTATGTTGACAAAAGTTATATATTATAATATTGATTATATGGTTTTAAACTAATTACTTAGGTACTATTATTGTACATTCAGTCATTATATTTCTTAAGTTTTTACAAGAAAAAATAGCAAAAAAGTGTTCAAATATCACCCGTTTGATAAATATTGTAGCCACTTTTAAATATACCTGAAACGTGTAAAACAATTCTACAATACTAATAAAATAATATAAAAAGCGTAGATACTTACCTACTAATAAAACAAAAAGCCTGCGATAAGAGTTTTGTATTGCTTACCAGCCCGAATATCTCTGAGAGAGATGATGAGAGTAAGTATTACTAATTTATTAGTAAGTAAGTAGCCAACGAGATGGAATTCCACACATGATATGATTGGATTTGGTTTAAAAGTGAGAGCGGGCATTAACATATTGTGCAGTTCTGTCACCGAATTGAATGATTTTCAAATCACAGCTAGTGAATGGCAGGTACTCGAAAAATTACATAAATTTCTAATAAACTTTAAACTTTTAAGTACAAAACTTGGTGGAGACAAATATGTTACATTACCGCTAGTCATTGTATCATTCAATCTCTTGCTAGATAAAATTGAATCCATGGTAAAACAGTTAGATGAGAAACCTAATCGATCTGAAGTGGATGAAAGGCTCATTCTAGCTTTCCAAGCAGCCCGAGACAAAATGCTTAAACATTATAGAAGAGCAACTGGATTTATTGTACTTCTTTATTTTAGGGACCCAAGGCATAAGGCTCAGACTTTTGACCTGACAATGGGGGAAGCAACTTAAAACAGAAAGTCTGCGCAAGTTCAATAACTTTATGAAGAATAAACTTCACTCACTGAACAAATCTCTGGAATTAGAAAATAAAGTATGTGATGAAGATGAAGACGTAATAGACTTTGATAAACTCTATGAATGTCCCTCGACGTCATCTGGAACTTGTCTTCAAGGCTTAGTGATAGACGAGTTGGAAGAGTACCTGAGAAAACCAAGAACTGCCAGCTCGGAAGACATTTTAGATGCTGGAGACGGACGCATGAGACAGAGTATCCGACTTTACAAGATGGCCGTGATTTTCTCTTAATACCTGCAACTCAGTACCTGCTGAGAGATTATTTTCTAAAGCATCATTAGTAATTAGAAAACATAGAAATAGGTTAAGTGAGATGGTTACTTGTTTAATTCTTGTCAAAAGAATTGATATAAAGTAACATAACCTAATGATATAGCTGTTGTGTACTGTTATGTTTGATTTGTGTGTATTTCATTTTTTATTGAAATAAATGATAAATCGTAAAATTCTTTATTAATTTCATATAAGTTGAGGGTTCAATCTTTCTAGACAATATTGTCTTTAAAATACAGTTAAGTTTTTGAATTAATTTGTTTATTACATGTTTTAGCAAATGTAAGCTTATTTGCTAAGACAAGCAAAAAAACAAATTGGAATGTGGAAGTAACTGTTTCTTAATTATAAGATATTATTATTAAGAGACAGTTACTTCCATGAAAAACGACATATAGGTCAGTTGATTTTTTAAATTTCTTATCAAATCTTCAGTAATTTATTAATCTGCTTGATCTTTACTATGCCTATGTTAATTCAAGCTCACAATGTTCCAATTCTAATACGTTTTTCTAAGATTTAAAATAAACTTTAATAAATAGTAATAGACTAATAGGTAATTGCAAGACTTGCAAGACTCTTGCTGCAAGACCAAGACCAAACCCAGGTGTATTGGCGCAAGACCAAGACCAAGACTGGCTAAGTCTCGTCATGTTCTTGTATTTGGGCAACACTACCTATAGTTGCCTCAACTTAGCTTGATACCGCTGACAGTTGTCAAAAAGATTTGCTTAGTGACGGAAACTAGAATCACGATTATCTAAAAACCGCACAATTGATCGATTTGAATCGATAAAAAAAGGATTTGTTTGAAAAAAATATATATTTGTTATTATCGATTATTTTCAACAATGACCTTGTGATTTAATGAAAAAATAACTTTAATGTTTTAATCTTTGACTTCGTATTTTTAAATAAAAATAAAAATCATATCAATAATGAAATATATATTCACTTAAGAATATTTAAATAAAATACAAAATTATAAATTCATAGTCAAAAAGACTTATTTTTTTAACTCAATGATTTGTACACGGTTAATCAATTGAATAATGGATAAACCAATTTAATTTAAAATTTTCGTTATACCCCAACACTAGCTTTTTACTCATGTGACATAACCTTGTGTATGCGTAATTTTAGTATCTTAAATTTTATCAAATAAAATTAATTGACTATTTAAGGAGATTTTTTGCTAGTTTTCTTTCAACTTTATTTTCTTATCAGTTTTCAAACGTATTCTTTCATCAATATTCAACTATTTTCTTAGAAATCTCAATTATTTTCGTGTTTTAAAATTTATACATTGTTACGACGCACGTTCAAAGTTATACTTGGTTATACCGTAGATTTTAGTGACAGCTGTCAGCGGTATCAAGCTATGTTGAAGCAACTATAATACACCCTATACGGATAGGCTCCTGCCACTCGGGGGACGTATTATAGGCAGATGATGATGATACAATGTTTTGCGTTGTTTCGCCAAGTAAGTGGGGGTTACAGAACGCCAAAATCACCCTTCACCCTCCATGTAGCATCCTAATTACTCCATCGGAATTTTTTATATTACAAAGTCTACAGGACGGTCAGGTAACTCACCTGATGGTAAGTGATACGCCTGACCATGCAAGAGTGGCATTGAAGAAGGCCAAAAACTGATATAAATTTATTCTACATCAATGCTGCACTGCACCTGACACCCGGGACAACAGAATATAAAAGAATATAGCACTCTTACCTATTTCACGGTACGATATCTGGTACTGCAGTGGTACCTACCTAGACGACTCTGTAACAACCTAGTTACTGAATGTCAATGGATAACGGTATCTCTAATCATCAGGTTAACCGTCTGCACATTAGGCTATATCCACCCATAAAAATCCACAAACAAATTAAGCATATGACTGAAATACGGATCTACCAATCTAAACAACGGATAAAAATACTTATACACTATTTTGGTATATACATACATATTATACATAGAAATAATATCCATCACCTCGTCCATCGCCCATTCACGTGGATTTGATGACCCATGTGGTTTAATAGTTAAGAGGAAACTTCTACACCAAAGGTTTTTAGCTGCTTACTACGTATCGTAGTATGCTCATACACTATTGTTAATGTGTATACAAACAGTAAAACAATTTCCACAAGACATGTTTATTCTTTCATACTTTACAAGAGAATTCATCAACTGCATCAGTATACAATCAGTTTATATACCCTTTAATCGGAAGTCAACATTATAACTGTACTAAATAATCAACAACATTTATAAAGGTGGCGCCACTGCACCACTTCCGGTTGAATAAATGTTATATTCGGACTATTACATTTAGATTCAATTGTTACAAAACGTTTTAATACAAGTATAAGCCATTTAATATCTTAGTTTAATATAATACAGTAGTTTCTTAAAAAAATAGGAGAAGTTCATACCAACCGAAAGCTTAAAGACCAACTATTAACTTTGCCTAGAAATTGTTAAATGTCATTATAGAACATGTTTACGTAAATACATTAAACAATTCGGTATTTTCCACCATCCGCAATAAAATACCAAACCTTATTTTTATAAAACGCACCTTATTTTATATGTCGTTTCATTGATCACTTTTGTTTATTTGCAATATTGTACTTTTAAATACACTGAAACCTATAAATTCAAGAAAGATCAATTGATGATAGTGAGCAATGACGTCACATATCAATAATCTCATACGAAATATATTGAAACGTTCCGTTTTGACAGTTCATAAAAAGTGCGTCAACGATTAGTGGTGTTAAATACCCAATTACACGTTCAAATATTTATGACTGACACTATGATAGACGACTAATACAAATGTTAATAACCTTTTCTGAAGGAACAAATCAAAGCGTATCTGTTTTACGGCTAGTTTTAACAAGCACAGCGAACGGACCGTCCGATCGACGAACTCGTTTAACTTTCAGTTCGCTGATGAGAGTGCATTGTTTCATTTTCGTTTTCCACTACGAGAACAAACTGGGCGCTTCGTCGGCTGGGCGTTACTCAGACACCCGAATTCTTGTCTTCGTAATGACGACACGCAATGGCGTGTCTTGTATAATCAATTAGTCTTATAAAAGGTATAAGCTGTACACACAGATGTACACACATGACTTGAAAATGAAATTCCCTTCGGATAAGTACTAGGTGATAAGCTTATAGATCTATTTCTAGGCAAGCGTAGCATAAGATGCCCCCTCGGAATCGAACCAGTTTGCCGAAATCCATTAACCAAAACTGCCATATTAGCGAAGACCCATTTGACCGATGGGTTTTTTCACCAATGAGCCGAGAAGCTAAATTTACAGAACTCCATATCTCCGACCACTGCCTGCAAATCAATCAATAATATTCATATTTAATTTGTTTCTCGAAATTGCTGTGTGTTTGACTGTTTCAAATAAAACCTGTTGAATAGAGAAAGAGTTGGTATTTTTAGCTTTACCGTTTGCAACAAAATGTTTCTTAAACACACTTGTGAATTCGTCTTGGTAAAGAAAGACCCTAGTCCTATGGACTGATACGGTGTTTGTTCGCCAATTAAAGTTAGCTCCGACAACACGCCAATAGGTGTAATTTAGACTTTGTGCTGATATAAAGTAGAATTCTACCGGACAACATCTTAAGCAAAGCTTTAGGATTATTTTGCAAATCGCTTTTATGCAAAGTAATTTCAGCGTATAAGTATCATAACCACACTTTTTTCGTCCGACATTTTTTCCCATCGATATTATCACACATGGCAACACATTGGATATACGAGATAATTTCCCGCACATCAGATTCCGGAGCGGCAAATCCGACCGGATTTTCCGACTCATATGTTCTGAAATTTCATCCGTCCTTTGTAACGTGCGTTTTTCAGTTTCTACTTTATTTTTCTTGAACGGGCACATAGTTCCGTGAGCACTAATGAACACGCCTTTGTACGGCTAGAGTTCGAATGTGGTAGTGGAAATTATTCGATTCTACGTCTTCTGTCATTGCAATAGAGGTAATATGGCGGTTTTGGCGGAGAGATATAAAAGGCCCATTACAGGATGAAAGCGCGGGCGTGTCGGCTCGTAATTATCTTGTTCTTTCATTCTTTAGTGAAAAAGTGCAATTAGCGATCATGGTGGCGGTTTCAAGATAAAGTAGTTCTCGTAACGTCTGTAATTTGTAAACATATTTTCTTATATTGGTGCTTTTTACGTCCCATTTTTGTTAATAAAAAAATTGAAGTGACAATTAACTTTGTAGCTGATATTACTTTGGACATCTGGTATTTGATATGATAGAGATATCGTCGATATTCCGATTGTATTAATTCACATAGTTCAAGTTATTTCATTCATACATTTACTAACTTATGACAAAATAAAGTTTTTCATCCGCTCTCGCTCATACCCGGGGGCAAGTGTTAAAAGGGGAGATTATGTCGGAAGCTGGACACGGCCGCAAAGCGTTGGAGTGGGCGCGGGCTCGTCGTGGATGAACGCGGTTAATTATTGCGATGTTAATGACGTAACACGTAAAAGCCTCACTATCTACGGGCCACACAATGGAAATGTATTTTTCTAAGCCATTTTGAGTGGGAAGCAAAAAGCTATTTGGAGAGAAACTTGTGTTGGTTGGCCACATACGGCAACATTGCTGAATGGAAACTGTACTTTACGTACTTTGTTATAATGTATCATTTTATACTTGATAGAAACTTGAAAAAATATGACAAATTATACATTCGTTTATAGTTTTTCAAAAATGTTGCATCTTCAATAATTTAATCACGGGTACCACTATAAATACCTCGCCGTGCATTAAAAAATACAAGTTCAGGTTCGAATGATATATAAGGCACGAGACTTTTATTTTTAATAACAAACTCTCGTAAGTCAAAATTGAGACATAAATAGGCTACGAATTGCTTGTTTAAAGCAAATTAATGCACTATCGACTCGTGAATCCAAAACCCTTCCTATTTTTAAAAATCAGTCATGGATTATTTCCTTGCTTTAATTTTCCTTTTTGCCTGTCACTGTTATATAAGTTGAAGAATTCGTAGTATATTATTTAGAAGATTGTATGTTGAGTTTAGGTTTTATTGTATCCAAAATTATACTGTGTATGTACGTATATGTATGTTTTTAAAAATTATGTTTATATATTTTTTTTATTTTTTTATAAAGTAGATAGTTATATATATATATATTTAGGTTACTTATTTTAATCTTGTTCTTGTTTATAGGCATACCCCGTCTACCAGCTGTTCTCTTTTATTTTTAAGTTGGTTGTCTGGAAGATATTGCTATTTATTAAGAAGGCTGCTAATAGTACATATTTCTTGTGCAAAATCTTGTGAAGTATTTTATTTGTTGTGTGCAATAAATAATTATCTATCTATTAATTGCTTAAATTAGAAATAACCTTACTACGCTCGAAAAACCACCGTTAAATATATCATGAAAATGCGCTTATACTGTCGTGGTTTGTACCATCGATTTAGCTATTCGAGATTTTTTACATCACTTTTATGTTAATAAAATGTTTAAGTCTTAATATGCAATATTGAAAATTTATTAATATGTATTTTTAGAGCCTTCATTTGATTGAACTTTAGTACTTATTTACAATGTTTTTATGGAAAACCTAAAACCAGTTGTATTCAGTTTTTTCTTTATTCTAAGTAGATACTTAGATACGAGTATGTAGCGTTATTAATTATGCATTTGCGTCATTGTATGGGTGGTTCATTAGTTCCTTTGCATTTTGTACTTAGATTTTTTATGTTTACTTATTATGACTAATTAAGATAGAGATCGTGCTAATCTTTTACCAGATACTCGTATCCTGATCTTCCACTTCAATCATTCATCTTACACCAGCGGCGTTTTTTCACAAGCATAGTTTTTATTGTGGTGCTTCATATTTCTATTTTTTTTTACTTCAAATGTTGCCATGACAGTCTTCTGCTGAACTTGGAACCTTCTCCACGGTAGGATAGCGTTCTGTCATATTTATTTTTATTTATTTATTTAAAACTATAATGCACACTACACAAATAATGTACAAAGGCGAACTTAATGCCGAGTGGCATTCTCTACCAGTTAACCTTTGGCCATACAGAAAGAGAACAAAATAGTGCGGCCAGAGTAGCGGGAGTACAGATATGCAGGTTGTCTGAGGAGCGAAGAGACCGACTATGAGTTTCGGACAAAAATTTAAACTTGTCCTTAGATAAACAGGAGAAAGAGGATCGTTAAGTATTGAATAAAGAGCGCAAAGTAATCTTACATTCCGGCGCTGTCGGATAGGGAGCCATTTAAGCTGGGAGCGGTGGAAGGAAATATGGTCGTATTTACGTAGGCCATAAATAAATCTAACACAATTATTCAGAAGGCGATCTAATTTACCTAAAAGGGCCACAGATAGGTCGGGGTAACATACATCACCGTAGTCAATTATAGGCAAAATCAATGTTTGTACCAGAGCGAGTTTGGTTGAAAAAGGAAGAAAGAACTTGAATCTGTACAAACATCAGACAACTAACGACTTGCTACTTACTTCCGAAACATGTGTATCCCAGTTATCCATACTAGTCAGGCGGAACTATAGAAGATTAGGTTAAATGCAGTGCAGTATTCCCTGAATTATCGTAAAAAGGGCAGTACCACCAGGGCCTAGACCCAGGGCTCTGGGCCCAGACTCTGGGGGCCAAGAATGTTTAGATAAGCCAAAAGTAATCTTTTTCATTTGTTACTGATTATTGCTGTTAAGTTCTCAGCCCGCTGCACCCTCAGATCTCGATTTCAATACATATGTACGTATCTAAATGTCAGTATCATGGAAAACAACTGTTCAATCAGACAGAACATCGCTCTCATTTTTAATGCTGCATTCGAGCAGATCAGGGTGGGCAACGCGGTTGCATTAGTGAACTTGCGTTTAAGTTTTTTTTATGTTATAAGTGTACAGGACGGTCTGGACGCTCACCTGATGGTAAATGATACGCCAGACCATGACAGAACGGCATCAAAGGAGACCAACAACTGATAGACAGTCATTATCCTCCATCAATGCCGCACTGCGCCCGTCACCCGAGACAACAGATGTTAGGTCTCTTATACCCGGTAATTTCACTAGCTACAGTGCCCTCATCCCGAAACACAAAAGTGCATAACACTCCTATTTCACGGGATGATATCTGGCACTGCGGTAGCACCTACCTAGACGATTCAGTATCGAGTCTACCACCTAGTAAAAGTATTAGTAAGTGAGACACAGTGAGTTGTATAATAGGCGAAGGCTCCACTTAAATAGTTTTAAAAGCTTGCTCAGGGCGTAGAAAAGGCTATATAATGCACTGATATTTTTGCAAATTATGTTGTGCCCAAGCTGCCTATTACGGGCAGTGTATGGGGTGTTTTGTATAATAATCACCACACGGTTGTTATTGCTTCGCATTTTCATACACAGTTAACAAAGATGAGGCTGAAACTGGTCATTGCGTTTTATCTGCTAGAATTTTCTGCCAGATTCAGCCTCATTTAACAAAGAGATATTCACTTGGTGTGCTACGGATACATTTAACAAATGTAACTAAACACAAATAGGATTTGCGTGGCGAGCAATTTCACGGGCCAGCCCACTGGGCTGCGGCTAGACGGAACGGCAAATTTGGAGGAATGTACGAATATAAATTTAAATCACACATTAACATAAGCTGCGCGGTCCGAATCCGGGCGGCTCAGTTTGTAGGGCTGTGCGCACTGTTTATGTTCTGCTAGGGATAATTTGGATTGAAAACTCTCTCATTATTCCCAAGTTTTTTTTATAGGATAGGGGGCAAACGAGCAGACAGATCACCTGATGGAAAGTGAATACTGTCGCCCATGGACATTTGAAACACCAAAGGAGCTACAAAATGCGTTGCCGGCCTTTTAAGTTAATATAAGAATCACGATTCGACTTATAGTTCTAAATATATGTCGCGTTATAAATGTTTATTGGCATTATGGCACAATAAAATAAATCAGGAGATAACTAGAACATGTATTGTTTCTATTAATTTGTGACTTTACCCTTTTTTCTTTAAGTTACTTTATTTAAACATCATATTTTTGTTTTCATAAAAAGGATAAATACACCCAGTATCAGTAAACACCTTTAGACGCATGGAATCAAATTTCACTGGCCCATGACGTATGACTGCTGACCTGACTGTAACTATAGAGTTACCAAAAGGAGAATACAGTAGTAATAATAAAGAAAAGAAAAATTTTGTAAACAAATAAACAATTATTGTTTACGTCGTAAAATTCGTTTTCATTCTAAGTGAAAAACCCGTCCGAGAAAATTTTAGACAGTTACTACGTGAATACTTAAATACTTATAATGACAACAAAAGCGTAATGTTATAATTTTATGGCCATTTGGATTAAGCGTTTTATGGTAAAATCTATTAATCTGTTTTTAGAATTGTGATACCTCTGTTAGTTTCAATATTAACGGAGTTATTATTTTATCAATGTTTTTATGAATATGAGGTCCATCTATAGGTACTACAGTAGAAAAAAAATCCAACCCTATTGATTAGTTACGAAACTTGCTTTGAAACAATTTCAACAGAGGAATGTTTAATTCGAGCAAACTGTAATAATGAATGTAACATTGCCAAATGAAGTAGGCAATGCTTGTAACTACGTCGGCAGCCCTGTACGGGCGCTTGCAAATGGGCGGTTTGCCCGCTGATTGTATCCACGATGCATTCGCCAAATGCAGGATTTAATTCAATGCAACATGACCATTAACATGCTTACTGGTAGCAATTTTATTAAAACATACCAAACTTCGCTTAAAATTCAACGACGCACTTTGAATGCAAAACTCAAAATGAAAACATTTACGTCCTTATTTTAATTAAACGTCTATATCGCTATCTCTAAGTGCGGTTTCAATTTAAATATTTGTTGTACGACTCCACTTTATTTTAACGGCTGCATTTACAAGTAAGGTCAATATACCTGTGTTAATTTGTTGAACTTAGTTTAAATTAATCGATCACAGTGCGCATTTCATTGGTATTCAATTCGTACTTCAAGTAAGTAGTACAGAGTAAGAAAATAGAAATCAGACTATAAACCCCTTCTTACTAATTGTATATATTTACTAGAGGAGACGGTGTATATGGTCGTCACATATTTTTCTTGCCATAACTATGTTGGTTTTGGCTTAAATATGTTCTAGGCCGAAGAGTGATGGACAAAAATTACAGTTTTTTCTAAGCTTTGTTACGCCACAAAATAGTGTTTTCACTAAGGTCTAATCGCAATTCCTAAAATGGCCATTCATCAAAAATACCAAAAGGGCTGTTTGCTAGATTACTGTCATATTTCTCAAAAAGTAGTTCCAGTGAGTTTAAAAAACACTTTCTATCTAATAGTGGATGAAAAGTGGAATGTCGTGTACTTACTCTAAAACTAGCTCGCTCACCTCAAGGAACAAAACTAGTGCAAAGTTGCCATAAACTTCTGTGTGAGATACCCCAGGGACATTATGAGATATCACATACCCCTAGGAGTGAAAGGAGAGGGAATGCAGACGGGCAGCATTCGTGCAAGTCGTCGTAATTTTGCGGTAGCTGATCGAAGGTAAGAACTATCAAGGCTAATCATAGACTTTGTAAAACGGTGTCGATCTACTGCTATACGTAGAAAATGCCTGCATCAAAAAGAAATATATGACAATCTAAAATTGTGTACAGGTTTCCTAGATATATCCCATTTCCAAGCAGTGGTAAATATATTCCATAATTTAAACCTTACTGATTTAGAATAGAGTTCTAACCAATGATTTTTTGAAGACTATATGCATGCTTATATATGTATGTATGCTTGTTATAATTTATTATTTTGAGTTCGTAAGATAGCCGCTTAAATCGTGTATTGGTTGCACTATTTGTATGTCCGAGGATAAATTATGAAAAGTTTTATGTCAAAATGGTTCTTCTGCAACGGGTTTAATCTTTCCTGTTTGTATTTGGTAATTGAACGTGGGGTCATTACGACTGGGGTGACTTAACAGAATAATTCTCGAATTAAGCGTCACGACTATTACATTTTATCTACCCGAGCTGGACTAATCCAAACTATTTTTCTATAATCATGTGTTATTACTATGTCCTTTGGAATTTCAAATGTTTTATTAATAAAAAATCTCTTATCAAACAACCTAACGGTTAGCATACGCGTGTTTTTATTTCCTTTAAAAAAACGCCAATATGATAAGCAGCAACTGTCGCCTATATTACAATTGTGATACAGTACATTTGCTAAGTTGTCACGTCAAGTACACAAGATAAGAAGTCGCAGACATACGGTCGCCCGTCTGCGTCGTCCCCGATTGTTAAGGCAATGTGCAGTATACGTGCATATAATATGAATGCGACCGAGTTAGCTATAAAACAGCGCTATAAAGGCAACAGGTATCGTAAAGACCATTCGGCGAATAAATTCACTTAATCTGTGTCTTATTAGCTTGGAGAACTCGATAAGGAACACTAATACTCGTACCTTCTCTATTTTGTAAGATATTTATGAAACAGTCTCAACCTTTTAAACGCAACAATTGTATATATTGCACAGAAATAATGAATTTTCTGTTATGATTGAAATTTTGTTATTTAAGGTATTTTTGGCGATTACAAGTAGCACTTATTTCAATCAGTCAGCCTATGGCCGCAGTAACTGGAAAGACAACGAGACGTCAGCAAGAAAATTAATGTAAATTGTATAAAAACGCAATAAATCGGAACTTCGGTTTTATTAAATAATTTAGAAATGCTTAGCAGAAATATGTTAGTCTTCTTACCCAGTTGACACTTGTATTGAAATTTTAAAGGCTATTGAACCTATCGCAGTCCACTGCTGGACATAGGACTCCCCCATCTTGCGCCAGATATCCCGGTCCTCCGCTTTTGTCATCCAGCCTCCACCAGCGAACAATTTTAAAGTTATCAGAAGATAATACATTTACATTAACAAAAAAAAATTGACAACCAAACATGACAAAAACACATTAGTAAGTTGGCAATGAACAAACGTACAAAAAAGTAAAGCTTTTGTTATATTAATTACCTAACCTATTTACAAATTACGATGCCCTTCTATCTAGGACGCATGTTCGTAAGCACAAGGATACATATTGATTGATTGAACGCCTGACTTCGCGTACAACTATGTGGGAATACAGCAAAGAATATTGCATCAAAGAGAATTTGAAATATTGCCAACATGCGTCGCGGTCGGAATTGATTTCGGCTGTTGGAGCCACAAAGACGTCCCCGGGTTATACAAGCAGCGTATCGTATGACGAGCGCGATCATACAACAAATAAACGATTCCTCAACAGTTTCTTATCATGCAAGTTAAAGGCAAGTTGCAATGTTAACTATTGTTTCTAAAAGTTAAGCTTATTAAATCGTTGAAATGTAGCAACACTACAACAGCACAACAACAATTGACTGATGGATTACACAGCAGTTGGGTAACAACAACATTTCGGATAGTACGTTCACTATTCGCTCATAAACTTGGGTAATATAATCTGACTTAAGTGAGGCAGCCAACCTAGTAGTTCAGTAACAATTTAATTAGCGAACTCTAGATTAATCAACGTCATTTTAAATGCACATCGTAATCTATATCCACTTTTTTGTTATCCACTTCGTTGTTTATTATATATTACAACAATAACAGGTAGCATAGACCCATCTTCATGCTGAGCATTTAGGGTATCAACGAACTTTGTCGTCCAGATATTGAAAATGTATGAGGACTGGTGGAAATGCTTGGTGCTTGAATGGAGTAGAATTATTATGATGTCTAAACCATTACGGGCTAGACTTCCCTAAGCAACACATACGAGGAAAAGTTTTTTATATATAAATGAATAAAAATAAAAGCCAAGAGGTTACTTGCATTTAAGATGTTTCATTTCAAAGTATACTATTAATATTGTTACGAATTGACGTAATTAAAATGACATTAAATATGGCGGCTAATATGCGACGTAAGTCCACCATAGAGTATGGCATGCGAATTGTCAAATAGCAAAGAGTCTAGTATGTTC
>PQWD01001938.1:15184-26507 GCA_019425675.1 Leucinodes orbonalis
AATGCAAAGACTATTCAGCATTATATCACTTAAATTAAACTCTACTGCACGACTTTGATTCCAATTCCATTTAATATCCCACAAAGAATCCATAACCGAAATTGTGTTCAATCGGTTAAAATTAATATTGAATGCTGCTTTAATATTTCCTTGGCAACCAGCAGAAGTATTTCGAAGTACAATTTCTCCCGCAACCTCGAAGTAATGAGGTGCGCAATTTTTCAAGCACATTTAGTTGGGCCGATTTCAAAGCTGTTTCCTTTCAAAGTAGTTGTTTCATAATGAAAATTTATGTCTGAACAATAAACGGCTTTGGCTTCCTCGCCGACGGAGCGTGTGATGCGGGCCAGTTTGCTGCTCCCAATCAGGAAATTAGGCGGATCCTTAATGAGTTTCGGAATAACGAAAGTGAGTTCATGGGAAAACGCGCCGCCATTTTTTGATTGTAACACTTAACGGGTTGGCAACGCCGCGATATTTTGGAGCAGTGTAATAAATGTGTTCATTAGTAAATACAATTACTAATAAAGTTTTAACGCTTCCTGCTACATAAAGACCTCCTCCAATGACACTTATTACTGGGTGGTTTCTGACCATAACTCGAGTCACGGATTTAATGCGTTAGGCCAGGGACTTACTTAATATTTGGTAGGATGCACCACGAGAACTTAATATTTGGTAGGATGCACCACGAGAACTTAATATTACTTGGTCGAGTTAATATGTATCAGGTGTGTTTTGATGTCTTAAAACTTGTTGATCATGTGGCTTAAAACTTGTTGATCGCGTAACAATATTGTTACGCGCTGGGGTATCTCGGATAAATTATTGCCAAATACGAAGTATAACACGGTAAAACTTTATGAAACACACCACTAAAAACTGTACACAACACTAAAATCACTTACACACAAATTATTCCATTTAAGCATGCAAAATAATGCAAAATAAATAATGTAATAGAATTTTCATATTAAAATAGTTTTATTTACTTTAGTAAAGTTAAAACATGTGTTCATACACTCAGTTCCTTTTGAACAGTTGCAATAGCTGACGCGACTATGCGCTCTCGATGTCGCGTGACATTCAAAACAATGGAACGCCCGAGATTACAGGGGCTTATCTCAAGCCGATGTTTGTGTCAGACTGTCACATGCAAAATGATCGTGGTCGTATCAAGCTCGAGTCGTGACGTGTAAATTGTCTTTCACCTGCACCTCATAAGCACCTTTGACAAAACAAGACGCAACAGGAAATAATTTATAGTATTCATTTCACATTTTCAATTACTCTTAATTTCAAGACCTTTATGTGTTTAACGCTTTTGTATTCGTACACTTGTCTGTGTTTAGAACAATAACGTGGTTCTTCTTGATATTTTTTTTTAAGAAGAAGCCTCAGAGGAGATTTTTCTGGCAGAGTCCGAACACTGTGAGAAGAAACGAAATGTATTTTGTTATAGCGGATAAGAGGCATACCTACCTATACGAGTATTTAAAGATGTATCAGTTATCAACAGGTTTAAAGCTGGCAGTGATCACCGACTTGTCCGAGGCACTTTAAATCGCTGGTGGATTCTGGATCAGGACCGGGATATCAGCGCACATTGAGGAGACCTATTTTTAGCACTGTGTACTGCGTTAGTTGAAGAGAGATGAGAGAGAGAAGAAATGACTTGAGAAAATTTTTGTTATTTAGTTTCCCCGTGACAACCTTTAAATTTACCCATTCCAGTACATTGTCAACCCATGCATATATTTATTGAACATTTACCATTACAATGGCTCAGAAAAGAAACACACGTATTATTCAAAACTCAACGCCATCTCCTCACATCCAGCATAATAATCGCCGTTTAAGCCTCAAAAAGAGGACTTGAAAGGTCGAAATTAATTCCCACTGGAGGCTGCACCGGGGTAATTTAATTAGGCGCCAATTCGAGCGCGCTGCGCGGACGTGCGCCGCATGCCGTTGGTTCGACAAATTTCATTACAAGCTGTTGTATGCACGGGGACAGCCGCCGCTGAGGCGCTAATGGGCAGGCCCTCCCGCCTCGTTACGCGAAACATTGCACTCTGCATGGGCACGCGGTTGCTCTGATTTAAAAAGATCGTTATTTTAGCTCTTTTTTTAAGCTATAAAGTGATCGGGACGGTCAGTTTGCTCACGCAATGGTCAATGACACTGACCATGACAGAACAGTTTTGATGAAAAACAATCACTGTATAAAGTAATAACTTATTACTACACTTATATATAACAACTGCTTACGTTATATACATATTACACAATTTTTAATGTATAAATATGGGATGGATGGATTGCTAAATATTGTAAATTCGGAATCTCACAGCGACGAACGATAAACTGTTTGTACCTGTTAAATATTCTATGACTCATAAGTTAACAAGAAAAAGAGCTAATTTTGCGCCACAATCTATTTTAGTATCAATATCAAAATTGACTGTAACACGTAATGATCCCTAACGTATTAGCAACTCCAACGTCTAACTTTAAACAAGGAACGTTGCCACAAAGCCGATTAATTTCAGATTCAGACATCGAGGATGAAAATTTATATCACTTCCTATCGGACGGCCTCGCCGGGACTTTAGGCCGGGATCAGATAAATGACTTCATTGGAACGTGAGACGGGAAACTTATTACCTTAATTCATTTCCGTTCGTTGCTTTACTACAAAACCGTGGCGGGCCTTATGGCGTAGTCACTGGAGGGTTTTGAAGCTTTGTTATGCTTTTCAGTAAATAGTATTGATAACAATTTGTTTTGAATATTTTAGCATCGATGGCTCATGGGTGTAGATTTTTGCCTTCCGATCTGGAGGGTGCAAGTTTCAATCCGAAACCGCCACGTACCTATGACATTTCGAATTTCCAAATTATATGTACGTTTATCCGACGTTCTTACGGTAAAGGAAACCTGCGCACACCTGTGAAGAGTTTCAAAGGTTGTGCGTGAAATAGCCTAATCCGCAGCGGGCTAGCTTGTAGGACTAAGGCATTCTACACACTTTGGGGGTAGGCTTGCGCTCCTCGGTGAGGATTTTAAAATGAGCTGATGATGATGATTTTATATTTTCTTTCAAAAATAGATAAAAAAATAAAAAAAATATTATCAACAATATTTGGGAACCAAGGTCATTGCATAGTTTCGTGGCTCCCACGACCCGCCAACAAACATTAGACAACACGACAATGAAAATTATTGTGGGAGTGGGTTTTATGGTTCAGAACCATTCGAAGACTTATCGCGGAAAGTAAATAGATAATTATTGTTTGTTGGCACAATTATCCCCGCTAGTGATTACCGTCTCTAGTTTTGATTGTAAGCCCATTTCACCCTTCAAGAATAAAGCTAAAATAATATCCTTATTAGGATAGCGAGATATGCTAAAATATAATTATTTTTAATTTATTTCCACAAGCGTCCACATCCACAAGAGAGCGTCGGTGGCTCAATGGTGTGGACTGGTGCCCTCCTACCGGGAGGGCTGTGGTTCAAATCCTGCCACGTACCAATGTCTTTTCAATTTTCGATATTATACGTACGTTATCCGACGCTCTTACGGTAAAGGAAAACATCGTGAGGAAACCTTCATGCAAGCCTGCAAAGAGATTCAAAGGTTGTGTGTGAAGTCGTCCAATCCGCACTGGGCCCGCGTGGACGACTAAGGCCTAATCACCCTATACGGGTAGGCTCGTGCCCCTCGGTGGGGACATTTAATGAGCTGAAAATGATAATTCCACAAACATTTCTAACGTGGTTTATACTTGTATCTGTTACTATAATTCTCAATTAATAATAGCGAACGGGTGCCATAAATATGAACATTAACCGCCACCAGCGAAACAAATTAGGAGCCTTCAGGCATCATGACACAGTTTTTATCATTACTGACGTAAAACATTAATTGGGCTCGCTCGCCACTCCCTGAAATGTCTCGTAAAGGGTTTAAACTGTCTCTGACTAGCTGACATGCATTTTATGGTTGTACGATTACTTGCTAGTTTGTATAGAATCAGATGAAAAACAATAGGTCAAGTGTTAAAACGTTTCGTGGTTTTGCGCAAAGGATTTCTAATGACTGTAGTTGTTTAGGTACTTGTAATTGAACTTGAAAACTCGGAAATCGGTTTTAGAGTACTTATTTTTATAGCTTAGGATTATTGTATAATTGCAAAGAGATTTCCCGTGTTCATCTATAGCATAAAGATAGCTTTTGGATTTTTTAAATGTGTTATAGTTTTAATTAAAAGCAAAAGCTGTCATAGATTTACGCACTGAGGACAACCTTAAGTATTTAATGTTGACGCGAAACGTTTAATCTTTATGCATTACATGCCTACTTGTACTACGAAAATTAAATAGTGATGTGTAAGCATGTACTACGAAAATTAAATAGTGATCTGTACAGAGCATTGCGAATTCATACAAAGTCTTACCTTAGTCTATACTTGTATATTTCACAATAATTTTCTTAAAGTTCTAAGTCCATATGTCGCCCCTAACAGTACCTGCGAAAAAACTAGAGGTAGGTAAAATTTATTCTAATCTGGGTTTATCCCATCATTATCATAGATAGATAATATTATCATAACTGCAAACCAACCAATCACAAACTTTATTACTCCTATTTATAAAACAGTGTTAGAAACACACACTGACTCTAGTGAGTCAACAAATGTTCAATTATCAAATTTTATCATAAGCTCTTCATGTTGCGTGGATGCAAAATGAAATAATTATTTCTTTAGGTTCATAAGTCAACTACAACCACCCATAGCGCATGCTACCGAGCAACGAACTTCGCAACCTGCTAACTTGGATGAAGGTGGTGATTGCTTGTCCGAATCAACTAAATAAATAATTCAAAATCTTATCTCTAAATACAGGCTCTAATATATAGTAATAATTAAATTTAATGGCACATTCAGTAACCCAAAAAAAAAAAACTTTATTTCAGCAACTTAGACTAATACAAATAAGTAGTTGGTGCCCTTTTGAAGCTTGATTGCTTGTGGTAGACAGCACCGCTCTTCCATAGCATGGTTGCAAATAGACTAAGCCACCTATATAATACGAGTAATCATACAAAAACGATACAACAATAGTATAATAGATTGTGTGTGGGTTTGTGTGTTGTATGTGAGTGTTTGTGAAGTGTGTGTGTGAGTATTTGTGAGGTATATGTGTGTTTTTGTGAGGGTGCGTGTGTGTGAACGTGTGTGCGCGTGTGTGTGGTCCATTATAGTAAATTATGATAATAGGAATTAATTTAATAAAATAAGTTCTATTTCAGCATAACTTTTTGTTTTAAGCCATTCAGTTAGTTCATATTTCAATCTCGTGTAATTATAAATATCAAGTTCTTTATTAATTTTATTATATATAACATTAGCTCTTATGACATATTGCCTCTGCGCAAATACAGACTTCACTCGAGTTTGCATCGATGCGATGAGCATATGAAACGGAAAAAAGTGAAAAGCATAGTTCCACTAAATTAAGTCGCCCCTTACAGAACCTGCGGGAAAACTAGAGGTAGTGAAAAAGGTATTCTAAACAGGGATTTCCACGTCTAAGTTGTTATTACGAATTTTTTTACATAAAATATTCTCATCTACATTTTAGTGAGTTCTGAATACCTAAATTTATGGTACGAGATGTTGGAACGCATAATATCACTACCCCAATACGAAGTGCTCCCGTCACTTTAGTGTTCTTTCCCGACGGTCACTGACCCATCCTTGTATTGCCCTAAAGGGCACTTCGACCCTTTGAGAAAGACATTTTGAGATTACCGACACCACATTTTGGGTTGGTTGCATATGTTTGTTTCAAATACAATTCGTGTGTTTACTTTCAGCAACAAAATTCACTATTAGAAAATGTTTCGAAATATTTTTAATAATATATATTTATATTATATATACATTATATATATATTATATATAATATTATATATATATAATATTATTAATGGACGACCAATATCGACGATGCAGATAGGAATATCTGCATCTGCCATCTTCAGCCCTCATGCCACAGCAAATTAAAGTCCATGCAATTAGATCTGCCTTTGTGCAGTATAAAGCTTGTTGACCGTGTACAAACAAAGGAATAATGGAAAAGAATATGTCATCAAATCAAATCAAATCATTTTATTTGCATAACGAATGTTAAATCTTATACAGATAGTCAGTATTACATAAGGTCACAATGTCGTTATACCGGGTCACTGTGTGCACACCGGCAAATATTTATATTACATTAATAATTACAATATTCATTACTAAATTTATATAAATATGTTCAATACGTGTTCTGGAGTGGAGACCGCGTCTCGGCAAGCGTAGCGTAGGACGCCCTCCAGCCCGATGGACCGACGACTTGCGAAAGGTCGCTGGTGGAGGGTGGATGAGAAAAGCGGGAGGACCGGGATATCTGACAATAAATGGAATGAAAATGTCAAATATAAATAATGAATAGCACTAATAAAAATGTCAAAAGGCTGGCCGATTTAAATATTCCATCAGGCTATAAAAACAATTGTCAAGAAGTCAAGCATTTAAATTCTTTTTAAAAAGACGAAGTGGCAAGCTTTTAAACTCATCAGGCAGTTTATTGAATATTTTATAGGATAGGAATCATTTGATAGAATATCATCAATATCATTGACTTCGTAAGTAACTTGTATAAGTTATATATTTAGGGAAAGAGTTTGCAAATAACATTGTTTATACTGCGTAGCAATATGATACAACAGGTTTCGACATTTTTGAATGTGATTGCTTGGCAATTGTTGACAAAAATAAGGTACATCGTTTTCTTCTTAGAGTCACTGTCTTTAACATTATACTATACTCAACCGTCAAACCGTAAATCGTAAAAATATTACCAATCTATGCTTTTAGAAGATCTTCCCTTAAACTAGGGAATCACAATACCGATAACAGGTACCTCGCCAACATGACGCTATAAAGGATTTTATCATTATGACAGATACCACAGTGTAAGCTAATGAACAAAGCGAATATTCTATCAATCAAAAGATTAAGATGAAAAACACATCCAAAAGTGCGTGTACTTAAACAAAAGATATAATCATCAATACCTTTAACGAAACGACGCGGTGTTTTGAGAAACAGATAGGCCAAATGCAACATACGAAAAAATATAAAACTTGATTGTTACTAAAGCTTGTTTTGCAGTTTCAGCTGAATATCTGGACTAATATAATTTTTTGCAATGAAGTCACTTAATAATTCGTATTTTTCTTGCCAATATTTGAGTACTTTAGTTGCTGTGGTAATTATGTATTTTTTAATATGTGCAAATCGCGAAAGCTCAAGACAGTATTTTTTGTTACTGTCCTAAGCGTCCTGAAAATATTTGAACTGAGTACACCATTTTAATGAAGTTTAATTTGTTTCAGGTGTGTTGTATGTCGACAATTCGGGACACTGAAAATATTAAACCGTTCCGGCGGACCCTTCGCTGTCTGTGAGACGCTCAACAAATTGTGTAAGTGACTCTCGAGCTGCGTGTAACTAGAAATATACTGGAGGGAGCTTTAATTAACTATTCTTGTCAAATGTTCATTTCTTTAAAAAATAAAAAATATTTGTTTGCTTTATGCAGTACACAAAACCCATTTAACCAGGAAGCATATTGCCATAGAAATTATTAAATATTTTTTTCTATTATAGATAATTACCCAACACAGAGTCAGTGAGTCAACCAATGCTCAATTAGTATTTTTTTATTTGATGTTTATATTATGAAGGGGAACAAAACGTCCAAAATTTTGTTTTAGGTGCTTAAATCAACTATAACCACACATAGCTTAACTGCCGAACAACGAACCTCGCAGCCTGCGAACTTGGATAAGGGCAGTGATTGATTTTCTAAATCAATTTAGTAAAGCAAAATCTAATCTCCAAATTAGGTTCCCATACATAGTGATAATTAAATATAAAATGCCACATTTAGTAACCCGCATTTAGAAACGTCACATTAATCCAGCCATATGAAACGGAAAAAAGTGAATAGCGTAGTTCCACTCATTTAATTCCGGGCGCCAGGTCTGCTATAAATAATCGAGAGCGAAAAAAAACTAAAATTTCCTGACCGTGTCGTTTCATTTAAATACAGAAGGTTTATTTCACGGACCAGTGGTTGCCTGAAGCACGCTACGCGAATGTCACAGGAGTGATCTAGCGTATGTAAGACTTTAATAGTAAAGGGTGAATGAATGGAATGTTATAGCTAAATGTTAAAAATAACATCTTTTCTGAAGTTCTACTTTATTAGAAATTTGTATTATAAGGTCCTTAGATAAAAAGCAGATGACAAAACAAATCAGTTGTCAATGTAAGCTTGTCAGCGAATATCTAAACTCTCCAAGAAAATATATCTAACAGAACCAGCAGTGAAAAAATAAAACCTTTTTTTTAGTTTCTTCATAAATAGTCGTACAATGCTTGCAGCGTGAATACAGCAAGTTTAATCTTCCACAGTCGTTCGGACATACGGTTTTATTTTACTAACTTCAAGTTGGAAGGCTGTTGGTATAGCGAAGCATTGTTAGGCTGCTCAGTGAAAAAAAACTGTAGGGCTGATATATATATATTATTTAATCTGTGCTTATATATAAATTTTCTTTAGAAACTTTTATTGCAGCATATATCGTAGGATAGTAAGAAGTAATAGATAGTATAGAAGTAATAGATAAAACAGTGTATATTTCAACAATTTATCAATGATTCCTTACAAGAACTGTGCAATTAGAGGGACGTACAATTAATTACATCAAAATAACTGCGGCCTTACTCGTGCCTTACTGACTGGACGGCGCTGTGTAAATGTCAGTGGATATTTATTATTTATTTATTTATGATTCATCACATCACAGTCCACTGGTTATAGGTTTTTCCATGTTCATTATTTAAATTGGAACTTGTAGTATTCTAGTAATTTCGAAAAGACATTGCAGTGTGAGTATAAGCTTAGTGACTTCTGGATCTTTTACTGCTAATACATCTCAGGAGATACGTCACAGTTATCTTACGTATTTTCAGACTTCGGCCTGTGTTTCGTTCGGAACAGCTGTAATAAAAGCGACGACAGAAATAATAAAAGCAGGCACAGTGCTAACACAAAAGATGTTACACAAACTTTGTCAGTTTACTGTGAACGTCAACCCCATCATTATATACATGTTTTTCCGCTATAACAGTTTTGATTTTAATGTAGCTGTGAAAGGTACATATGAGTTGCGGATACCACGCACTATCAATAGGTCTGAATAAATGAAAGTTGACTCATAATTATTATAATAATAAAAGGTATCTCGCAAGTATTTATTATAGGTATACATAGGTACTTGTTCGTGAACTTAATAATTAATCACTGAGCTTTTAAAAGAGTGTATCACGGACCCTACAGAAGAACACCGTCCGAGTTAGAAGCCTACTCAGGGAATAGGTTTTTGTAAACACTGAAACTGTTTCAGCGCCTCGTTGTTTGTTGTGAAACTTTTGTGCCATGGCGGGCGCACGTTTATTCAACGATGCTTAGAAAAAATCCAACCGACTTCGAGCCGCGAATGACTTTCTGTCGACATTTAAATATACTCTAGTTTTAAAATCCATGTAAGTTGTTTGTGTTCAAGTAGACACATTTAATCTTTATTAAGTCCGCGCTTGTGTAATGCGTTCAACGCTAAATTATTCGCAATGCGATCAACGCACATTAATTCATATAAGGTAATATAATTTACAAACCATCGTTTTACACATATAAAATGTGCGTTTGACGTATTAAGTCTCACGCTGAGCTTGCCGCTGCGTCAACTGCGTAAAACAATAGTTAATTTTACCTGATATGAAATGAAGTGCGTAAATCACATGCGTGTAAGAAACGCAGCGTATATCACATAAAACAACCGCGCGCTTAAACCTTTCGATGATTACTTCGTACTTTAAAAAAATAAATACCAAACGAAAAACGGCTTACGTATAACTCAGAAACTAGCACTAAATCTAAAAAGACACGGGACTAACAAACCGTTTGAAGTATCTAAGCATTGGATCGTGTATTTTTTCACGGGCGGCCGAGGCCCCTATAAATCGGGACCGAGCCGATGCTGTTTGTCCCCGCCTCTGTCGCGGATTCGGCTCCCGGGCGGGCCATTAAGCACACCCGTTACAGCCCCCGGCCATGTTTGCCGATTTAATTTGGGATCATGTCATGGATGACCATAATACGCTTTTCATGTTATCCTTTCGAATAAAATGGTTTCTGTTTTGTAAAAATAAAGCCCATAAGTCCATTGAATCTTATTTTGTATCTTACTGTTATTTGTGATCCCAGCGCTAAGATCATTGACATAACCACCAGTCACCAGCGTAACATCGCTCAAACGGCAACTTGCAGATTTATTTAAAATAAAATTACAAAAAATTCAGGAATTTGTAGTCAGTATTCTCATCTCATCTCATTCTGTGTTATACACTTACCGCTTCCTTTTGCATGTTGTCGAGTATATACGTCGAGACTTATTCATAGCTTTGTATTTAAATTTTAGTTATTTGATAATTAAACTGTTATTCTTCCTAAAATAAATAATAATATTACTATACATAACCGTATGCGGAGAACCCAGCACGATACCGCCAGATTGTTTTAAGTATATTATCCCTCAACTTTGTATTCAAACGTTTGGTACACAAATGCTTGCGTCCCGGCGGTCTGTGACCCTATGGAAATTTATCGACGCGACGCGCCAATTGCCGGGAACAAATGCAGATCGTGATCGCTATGACAAAGACTTGCAACCAAAGCACTGGCGATGTCTCTTGGCTTATTAAGCTTTTTTTAGGTTAGCCAGATAACGTGTAACGGCTAGTTCGGTCGGCGGTAGGATTATTATGTTTAAGACTTACGTACGCTCAGAAAAGCTTAGGGCACTTGTAAAAGCCTAGCCGGTCAGTACAAGCTGCAAAAATCCTCTTTCGAAAATGAATAAAGAGTTTGGTGAACGATAAATGATGATGATAACAGAAACACCCAAATTTGTATCTCCCTCTTATGTGCAAATGATTTTAAATCTCTCTATTTCTGTGCATGTGCCTGCACAAATAGACTCCCCCCCCCCCATCCCCGAACTATTGGATGGACCTCATACTCGTCTGTTTGAAAAGAAAAGACAGCGTATTCCGAACTTAGATAAACTTTTCTTTCACGTTGCAATCTACATACTGAATGCTCGTAGTCGTACGCCTCTATATAATTTGGAATT
>PQWD01001940.1:0-42764 GCA_019425675.1 Leucinodes orbonalis
CTTAACATCATAAAATACCTCCATGTTATAGCGAGAGTTTTTTAAGTACTTTAAAAAAAAACAGGTGGAAGCATCAACCAACCAAACCAACCAGGACATAAAAATAATGAGAGTAGATAAATAAAATTCTTTATTTCACACACACATTTACAGTAATAAACAAAAACATAATGCAATTTAGGCGGTCTTATCGCTAGAAGTGATTTCTTCCAGACAACCTATAATAATTTTAATTAAAATATGATGTGATTGATATCATAATTCATAACCGTTTATTATGAACGATTACTTTTTTTATATTTTCACCCTAAACTGAATTCTACTTCGATCATCATATAATAAATGACAGTATTTAATAATTCAGTTAAGCGGTGTCGTAGTAATTGGTGCGACGGTGGCAGTTTCGGGTTGAACTTGACCATTAATAAATGGCAATGATACTTCAAAGTTAACCCTCTTCTGCTCTCGCACTCGAGTAATGAGAGGTATCAAAAATTCGGTCTGGGATCTACCAAAGAGAAAGGGTAATTAAGGCTACAAATAAAGAATGATATAGAATATTGAAATTTAAATCACTTGAAGCAAGCAATACCACTGAACCTCTATAAAAGCAAGAATCTATAAAACACGAAGTAAAACTTATGGAATCCATAAAAAATATAGTAAAGATCCAATTAATGAAGTATTGCTAATAGCAAAGGGCGAACACATCATACAATTCTAGTACCCATTGGTAATAATGAGTATCATATTAGGTAGGGTAAACTAATGGCTTATCATAACAGAATGTATGAAATTTTTTTGGATTAATTAAATGTAAAATATGCCATAAAGGTACAATAGACAAAAACATCAAATTGAAGCAAGATGATTATGGTGTCGAAATATATATATTTTCATTAAAATGGACCATTTTTATCGAAAATTTTCCAACCGCGCAATGTCAACTTAGAACAATTTTAATAAACAACCGGAGCCAACCTCAAGTTTTATTAAGAAAGCACTAGGGCGACAGAAGCGGACATGAGGTATGGAAATGGCTGCACCCCGAGGCAACTTGCTTTCACGGTCCACTGGGCTGATCATAATAAAAACGCTCGCCGTCGCGCCTTCGCGAAGTTTGACCATAAATTCGGTGGCCCGGTAATCGTAGAGTCTGTGGTGTTGCCATACGGCAGATTTCGTTGTTACTGAATATTTTTTTGCTAAAGAAATGTCGACTGTATATTTTTTTTAAGTTTTTAAAGTAAACTTTGAGATTCATCATTTTCATCATTACAACCTAAAAAAGTCCACTGCTGAACGAAGGCCCTCCCCTAATGATTTCACGCGACCGATCCCTTGCAGTTGACTTGGGCTCAGTGCTTTCCAAATCAAAATCTGTAACCGGCCTGGTTTAAGTAACCAGTTTATTTTGTGCTGTTACCATAAAGCGTATAGGGTGGCACCGATTTAAGAAACTATTCAATGAATTAATATCATCAGTGGTCAATGGTTGCAGTATATGTTAGCTATTTGTTCAAAAAAAAATTACTTATAATTACAACACACAAAGACTTCATTTTTGTTATATGGTAACACAGACGCTCCATCCCTAAGTCTGTTCGTAATATAATTATAATACTTATACCACACTACATTTTTGCAAACTTTTTTCTTTGTTTTCCGTGGGGTGAGCGCAGACCATTAAAAAGGTTAGGGAGATTCGTGTTTTATGTGATTTTAAGTGTGTAACGGCTCTAATGTCTGTTTTATTGTGTAAATTATGAAGGTCGAACTATTAGGTGAGGTTATTAAACTTCAAAATAAACAAAAAAAATGTGACTTATTTTGCTTACACTAGCGCCATCTACGAGTAGCCACGATTTGATGATTGAGCTTGTGCTGTGTGACTTAGTAAATAATAAATATCTTTATAAGTAAATTCATAAGGTTCATAGAAATCACCCAGCCATCTAATACAACAAACATGTTTATGCCCACAAATGTTTGTCTGTCATCAAATCTGGAATCTATGCATTTAGACCTGGTAGTACAATGGCTGACATCGTAGATATATTACTATTTAACACAATTTTAATGACTTATTACATACAATCCTCTTATTATAGTTAGCAAGTCTGGAATAATTAGTTATGAATATGATACGTGATATTATTATTGTACAGTAAAATAATTGCAGAATAAAGAGATACCATTCAAAAATAAAAAATATACTTCTTTGAATATAAGAAAAAAAAAAGAATATGAGCCAAAAATGACATATCTGGTTATATGTCAAACTCAAAATATTTTCATTCAAAAAATCTTTTACAGATATGTACCTACTTTTGCATCGTCAATTGTTATTATTATATTTTTATGACTCTAACCCCGTCTAGGAAAAGTAGGATCTAAAGCAATTGCAGAACAACTAACTATAAGCAAACCTATCTTCATCCTAACATCAGTGATACTATTAGACATATTTTGTCTTCCCTATACTGGGCATGATGTTCCGGATTGGGGTTCCGTTTCAGCGTTTCCAAGCGACCTTTCGCGTTAAGTTCAAGTTATATCCTACATATCAGCCCAAACAGCTTTCTACGTACGTAATTCAATAACATTAAACAAACAAAATAAAGCATCGAACGGAACCCTAAAAATTATCATCGCTCCACCAAAAAAGGGAAAAAAACAGACGCATCACCAAGCCAGACGAAGTTTAAGTAAGACGTGAAAAATGGTAGGTATGAAAAGAAATAATTTTCCGCGCGACTCGTTTGCGCAAATGAGCTGAATGAAACAGTTCAGGCGGATGATTGAGATTTCGGATGAAACAATTCCGTTGAGCGACTTATTAAAGTACCTAAAGTAAACACTTTCTTATTGTCCCGTTTTACCATCTATTGTTATATAGGTTTCGTATAGTCAGATGTTATTTATCAAGGTAATATTGACAACCCATGAAATGGTATTAATGATTTACTAGTTGATAGACTTGGTACTGTCTAGTTAGGTACCACCGCAGTGCCAGATATCGTCACGTGAAACAGGAGTGTTATGCACTTTTGTGTTCCGGGATGAGGGCACTGTAGCTAGTGAAATTACTGGGTATAAAAGACCTAACATCTGTCGTTGCGGGTGTCGGGCGCAGTGCGGCATTGATGGAGGATAATAACTGTCTATCTGTTGTTGGTCTCCATCAATCCCACTCTGTCATGGTAAGGCGTATCACTTACCATCAGGCGAGCATCCTGACCGTCCTGTACATATATAACTTAAAAATTTAATAGAACATATTTATATTACCAAATTTATTAAATTATTACATTTATTTAAAAATGCCTATTATATTATTATCATAATGTAATGTATTTTGATGACTCCATTTTATGAAATGAATTTAATAATTTTATTTTGTTTTATATTACCATAGAAGTTCCTATTATTATTTTACCAACCCTGTATTACCCATGATTTGAATTATTAAATAAAAAAATAAAAAATGTTACGACCGTCATGTTCTCGATAAAATAAATTCTTTAAAATGGAGAGCATTCAAAAAGAAAAGTATTAAAGGACGACCCATTTGGTGTTGCGGTTGAGAGTCGGCCGCAAACACCAAGGTGCCGGTTCGATCCCCGGCTAGTACAAACATTTGTGTGCATGAACATGTCTGTGTGTAATGTCTGGGTGTTTTCTATGTATAATATGTATGTATTACAAAAAAAAAATTATGTATGTATGTTTATCCGTGTTAGTACCATAATACAGGCTAACGCTTAACTTGGGCTAGGATGGCGCTGTGGTGAATGTCAGATGGATATTAGTATTATTATATTATATTAATTAAAGGGTGAAATGATGAACGTAATTATACATCTTGAAATTATTCATCTTAAACAATATTGTTAACTTACTGTGCTGAAAAATCAACCCGACTCATATTATTTTTTAATTACCCGACATTATTTATATTTTGAACAACATTAAATTCCCAAATTGAAAAAGTACACCTTTTGGAACTTTAATAACAAATAAAAAGAGCAGCGGCTCACTGGTGGAATTCGATATGTTTTCGAATTTACGAAACTTATATGTACGTTTTTCCAACGCTCTTTGAGTGAACGCAGACATCGTGAGGAAACCTGTTAGAAAGAAGTTCAAAGGTTGTGCGTGAAGTTGACCAAATCCGCTCTGGGCCCGCGTGGATGGAGTATCCACCGAATTCTTACTAATTCCTATGTAGCCCATTTACAAATTGTTTACTACCACAGACTATCTGCAATAAGAGAAGACTATTTAGGAATCATAAATTATCATGTTCACCTGGTACTTTTTAGCGCCATCTAGCGCTGAATAGCGGAATTTCCTCGAACAAACAAAGCATGGAATGACGTAGTAGTTCCTGCATTGTTGAGTGGCGTAACGCGCTGCTACGTAACTGCAAACGTAACAAAAAGCATCCTCTTGCTGTTATGCGACTCTGGTAAATTAGAACAATGACTGCTACGTTCAACATGACACTGACACAAAGATTGACAGTGTCATTTGTTCCTTCTGCTCGAGGGAATTGTTCCTTTTATATGATGCTGGGAAGTTTCGATGGCATGTCATTATGTTTAAAGTTAAATTACAAATTTGTATAGTTTTTGTAAACCGTAACGATAACAGAACCAACCTGGCATAGTTCGCAATTATTTTTTTGGGTTTGTGATGTATTGTGTTTTGTTACTAGATATCGCCATTTATAATTAGGACTAGTATTTTATTGATAAGATTGCTAGTACGTACTTATCCAGCTATTTCACAAAAAATGTTTACAAGGTGAAAGCCCCATTACTCAGTCGTCTAGGTTTCATTGCACTATAAAATGTCAGCTCGTGAAATATAATGATGATCACTAGAGCGTGTGTTTGAAGGCACTGTTTATCAGCACCTAAGATCTATCATCTCGCAAAATTAATGTAGGGCAATTAATAGTTACTTATAACTTTAAAACATTCATTTGTTTTCTTTTACACTGAATTAAGTTATGGATAGGAGTGCAATATAAAAATATATTAAGTGACAGTTATCAGTCAGAAACTATCAGTTCAAAGATATAGAGTGATAATAAATAACTTAATCGGCGACGATAATGAGACAGATTGTCACAGCGAGATGGCTTTAGTCCTCAATGATAATATTGCCTTATACACTGAGTAATAACTATTAATTATTTTTCCCGTCATCGAACTAACAAAAGATGGGAACAATCATATAAAATCTCGAAGACAGGTTATCTTTTTTCTGCACTACTAAAACTGAATTAAACTTTAGATTTTTTCAAACCAATAGTAATCAAAATTCTAATCAGTAAAAGTCGCTTATAGAATACACTTAGCGGGGAATGGACAGGGTGATGTTAAGGATTTCTCTATGAGATCGACGCAGGAATGATGAGATAGAAAAATGGAGCCCGAAGAACTAAAGACAGCAGGGGCAGAAGGTTCATGAGTTAAGATTACGAACCAGAGAGCCCAGCGTAAGAAATCCACCAGTAAGATGGACAGATGACCTGATTAAGGTCACTGGGAATCTCTGGATGCAAGCCACTATAAGCCAGAACGGATGGAAAGCATCGGAGACGCTAATGTCCGGCTGTGGTCGTCTAATAGCTGAAATGACGATGGTGAAATAGCTTTCCATAGTTGTACCTAGTCAAGTAACCGCTATTCGTGCAAAATTAGTCTTGGGATAACTTATCAAAATTATGTTCGGTTATCACTTTTGTGTGATTTACTACTTTTGGTATTAAAGTGAACTCTAGCAACAGTTATCGAGGATCTAGCGTCAACATGACCTGGATGTTTTGAAACACCCGATCGCGTTATTTGGACATACCAAAAACGTGTGTGTCGGTCGCAGTTCAGTCATCTTTTTTATGTCATAAGTGCACAGGGCGATCAGTGCGATCATCTGGTGGTACATTTGACCATGACATATGCAGTGTTGAAAAATTAATAACAGTGTTGAGTAATAATTTGCCTTCAACACTGCCCTGTGTCACCACCGTCACTCGAGACGACAGATGTTAGGTCTTTTATTAGCTATAATGCCGTCATCCCGCAACACGGAAGATACAAAACACTCCTATTTATGGGAATGATCAGGATCAGGTATAAAGTAATATCGGATATTTTGTTTATCATGTGAATAAAAAACAGAAACACTGTAATATGTATATAATTATAACTTCATATTTTATAACAAATATATAATATTAATAACATACTGCATCAGTACGTATTTGAGTGGGACAAGAAAAATATTTACAATATTTCATATTTAAAGCTAATTTAAATAATATTATTTGCCTAAATTATAATTTAAAAATTGTGATATATTTACAAAACTTTAATACTAAATTAATAATAACAGTCATCAAATAAAGGCAGTTGATATTTTACACTTTATATTTTAAAACTTAAATTCAAATATTATTTACATAACATTGTAATATCTAAATGTAAATTAAGTAAAAATGGACGGAATCAAAGTCTTCATAATTTCACAATATAGTCACTTACACACGCAACAATTACCTATAAGGCACTCATTAAATATGGTTATCTTCAGTATGATGTTGAGCTACTGTCTGGTCGTAGTTGCTTGGTTTGAACGTCATCATACGCAATTGTAAAAACGCTTTTTTTTTTCAGTAATAGGTAGTCTTTTGATATTGCCAGTCTGTTGAATCAGTGTATTCATAGCAATTCCTGAATCATTATCATCGATGTTCGTTGTTATAGTCCTATGACTCACGTCGGGCATGTTATCCCCGCCTATGTTTATCTTAGAGACGTGCACTTCAGGGGCATTCTTTTTATCGTTTTCTTCATAACTAGTAGATATAGATATACTGTGAGTAAGAGCACTTTCTGAAATCTCTTGCTTTTGTTCTTTTTTCTGTACATCATCTTGATTAACATATATAGGCTGTTGTTCGATGGAATGCCTTCTGGGCAATAATGGCGCATTGGTTTGTCCTCCCCAAATATTTGGGTATATGCGTGGGCTGAATGTAGCAAAGCGGGTTTTGGTTTTGATATTGATGCTCATATCTATGCTCAGAGTGCTGTAATAGAGGATGTACATCTGGTAAAGGTCCTTCTGGTACTGGTGTTACTTTTTCCTCCTTTAGTAGTCGTGGATGAATAAATTCATTTTCTTTTATTTTGGCGTTTTTTTTTACCTCCGCGTGGTCGTTTTGATCTTTGCTTAATATTTTTCCGTACCGTCCAGATTTTTCATCTTTTGCATCCTTATCTTGATCGTTTTTTGCCTTTGACGATCTTTTTGGCTTTAATGGTATCTCTTTTTCAGGGACAGGTTTCGAGCTACTACTACCTTTTTTACCATACCATTGCATATATCTTGGCACACTTTTTTGTGCTTTAGCATTTTCAGATTTATTTGATTCACTAGCTGGATCAGTTATCTTAGTGCCAGAGTCTGTATTGCTTGAACTTGCTTTTTTAGAAACGGCATCATCTACTTCAATCGATTTGATATTTGTTTCTATTTCAGCTAATTGACGGGCTTCAGTTGAAGAGCCTTGTCTCGAAAATATTAAATTGCGATTATCTTTCGAAGCTGAACTACTTCTACTTTTACTGCTGCTTTCATGCTCAAGTGCCAACGTTTCATTCACCGTCGCTTGTCTTTGCAACCTTTTTCTGTCCCGTGAAGCAGATTCAACTTTTTCTTCCAATGAATCAGATATTTCCATCAACACGTCCCGCCTTAGTCTTGCATTTTTGTCTCCGTCGCCCATCTTAACTTGTGTTGAGCATACCGTTTCATTTTTCGATGTTGTGATTATACTTTTAGTCATGTCACCATACTTTTTAACATGTTCCTCTCTTTCATTTGTCTTGCTTATTTTGACATGTTTTTCACTATCTAAAGAGGGTGATACCTCACTCTCTTCAATAATTGGGGTCTTAATTTTCCTTTTTAAATCATATATTCTTATACTTCTTCTAGGGTCTTTGTATTTTATTTTCTTTTTAGGCTTTTTTCTTTTTACCCAAGCTATTTTCTTATATCATCTTCAACAGTATTTGTGATTCATCTTCACTGTAAGAGTCGTTATCACTCCTTGCTTTCTTCTAGTGGGTTTAAGAAGGTGAGGTTCAGTTTGAGTACCAATATGGCATTCTGTTTGTGTGGCCATCACGGAATGACCAGGCAAACTTTGTGTCTCCAGTTTGCTTTCGACCTGAGATGCAGTTTCATGATTTTGCATAAGTCTCTCACGTTCAATAAGAATCTGATGAAGAAGTTCATTTGTTTTCTAAGCGATGATTCTAACAGTTCTTGGTGTATTGTTGATTTGTTTTGCATTTCTAGTAAAGCAGACTGCAAATAATCACCTTTTAAGGGAACGACGCCAGGCACATCTGGTACGATGTTTGAATAGTCATGAAATTGGTTTTGAATTTCACTTCCAGCGTGTGATCTGGAACCAAAACCTTTAGCTTCTTTGCCTTGAGATACATTATCCAAATCTGTCACTTTACTCATTCTCTCTCTGATATTTTTAGCTTCTTCCCTTGTTCCCTAATAAATCTTTCCATTAGCAAGTCTTTTCCACTATCCACCACTACATACTGTGTGTGTGGAACGAGGGTTACAGGTCTTTGCTGGTGTATAGGAAGATTAACATACCTCTCTTCTTCATTTTTTCCTCTCGTAACAAGTCTCAAAATCTCTGTATTACCTTCTTTAATAAAATATTGGTCTCTCCCTAGTGAAGATGGGCTCGTTGCTTATCAGCGAGTTTTTTAGTATCAGCTTTGCCATTAAAGTTTTTATTATCAGACTTGATGAAGACACCAACCTCAGATCCTCGATCTATTTCATGCCTGCGTATTGAATCGTTGTCTTGGTCCCTTCTTGAAATAGTGTGGCAATCCTGTCGTATCCATTTTCAAGGTCTTCTATGTACTCTTTATGTTTGTTTGCGAAAGCTTCTTGCAGTTGCATTTCTTTTGTGTAGATATATTTGTCCGTCCCTATAAATAAAACAATAAAAATATCAAATATGATCGCATAAATCATAAACAAAGTTATGTGTTGAAATGTAAATACATGAAATTGTTGACAATAATATGACAATTGTGGAGTTCAACAATACAGTCTTTTGACTCAGTGGATTTAGAAAGTACTAGTTTATTAGGTAGTATTAGCATTAGCAGGGTTAAGCTGGCCTTTATGTTTGATTTGTTTTGTTTTCGGGAATCTCTAACCAACATTTTATTACTGAAAATAAATCTTATCGTAACGTATAAATTGTGCCAACAGGAAAATAAATAAAGAATTTGAAATATCGGTTGGTATTATCTATAATTAAACTGGAAGTATTTTACAGCAGAACTAATTTGTGTAGCTATAAATTTGGTTAACTCTGTGGCAAGTGCCAAATACGTAAAGGTTCTGTTTCAATTAATTATTATCCATGAAAAACATCAGAAAAAGACAAAATACCTCCTCCTGTAGGATTGCTTGCTTCATTATTGTATTGATCATTGTCAGTAGCTTGCTGTACAACTCTTGACGCATGTCTCCTGGTGTTGAAGCCGGTTTAGATGGTTCCTTTGATCTATAATTTCTTTTTGTTGAATTTCCATTGTGTTGGTTTCGTCCTCAAGTCTGCCTGTTCAGCGCTCCATGCCTCTTCCTTTCCATTCAGTTGCTTGTATTGACTTATTTTCTAAATTTTGCGTCGACTTGTTTTCCCTGCAAGTCCCTTGTCTTGAACCACTAAACGCACGTCGTCCTCTGTGGAGTTGACACGTATCACTCTTTTCCTAGAATTTATTAATGGATGTCTATGTACCTAGCTGTTCTGTTAAAACTTACATGTAAATATTAACAAAATGAAATTTTAATTTGTGTTGATGAAGTGATACATAAATTAACAAGCAACATAAGATTTTGCTATGAATAATGACACGTGAATTTGAGGATTTTGAGTAGGAAAGTCGTAACAAGTAAATAATTACCGACAATGTGGCAAAGCTGATGTGTAATCATGCACCGGTTAGTTAGTGCATTTTAGTCTGTTAATGATAGAAAAGTGGAAATTAAAGTCTGGATTAATTTATATAAGAATTAAAAACAAACAATAATTGTAAATTATGGTAATGATAAAGCTCGAACAAATGATTAAATTGATTTCAGGAAAATCAGATGGAACTCAAAGATTGTTAAAAATACTTAAATTTGTATATACATTACACTTCGTTCATTTATATCATCCATGGCAGGTTTTAGTAGAATCATACTGATATTTACCTTGGTGGCATATAGAGTGGACATCCTTCACAAATACAACAGCATATTAGTAGTAGCAATACCAGTGCTACAATAATGGCTAACAGTATTTAAAGCCAATAATAATCGGCTTTCTGCCCGGTAAAGACTCTGAAAAATTAAACAAGAAATGAATTGAGCCCTAATTTCTTTATTTAAATGGTCTTTGTTACTGGCATAGGTGCATATTATTTGTCATGTCACTTAAGATATTTTTTTAATTCATATAATAAGATATAATATATCCATACTAATATTATAAATGTGAAATATCTCTGTCTGTCTGTTTGTTACGCTTTCACGCCTAAACGGCTAAACGGATTTTATTGAAACTTAGTATGTTGATAGAAGGTAACCTAGAATAGGTTTGGACTACTTTTTTGTCCCGTTTTCACCCTCACTTCCTAAAATGGGGTTGGAAGTTTGTATGGAACATTCCACAATTTATGTAGTACGACGCTGAAATTTGTTATGCGCACTATTTGTCAGAAACGAAAAAATATGGCATATTATTTTTTCAAAAAAACCACTCCCAAGCCTTAAACTAGGGGAGGAAGTATCATATCCGATTTTTCGCAATTTTAAGGTAGATTTTATTGAAACTTGGTATGTTGATAGAAAGTAACCTAGAATAGGTTTTAGAACATCCCGCAATTTAGTAATACGACGCTGAAATTTGGTATGCGGACTATTTGTCAGAAAATATGCCAATATTTTTTTTTTTTAAAATCCAAGCCCAAACCTTCAAATAGGGGAGGAAGAATCATATCTGATTTTCCGCAATTTTTAAAGTAGAAAGCTAAGCTAAGCTCATTTTTATTTTTTCGGAAATCGGCCCCAAATGCCTTAAAAGAGAGGGGATATATATGTGTATATATATTTTTTCGGAAATAGACCCCAAAACCTTTTAAATTGGGGGGATGTGGGGAGGGAGGCGATCCTTTTTTGGAAATGGACTCCAAAACCTTTAAACTTGGGCGGGGGAATCCTATGTATAGTGATATATATGTATACATATTTTTTTTTACAAGTTTAAACAGTTTACAAGGTAAAAAGCTAAAAATAAGTATGATGGCTATTTGTCATGAACAATAAATCTTGCATATTGAAGTTTTTGCCAATCGGCCCTTAAAGCCTTAAAAAGAAAAAGAAGAAGCAGTGTTGCAGTGTTAACATTATTCTGTTTTCGTTTCCAGGAAAGTGGCTGGCTCCACTTTCCTGGTAACGAAGACAGAATAATGTTGTTATCCAGAATTTAACGCGGGCGAAGCCGCGGGCAAAAGCTAGTTATATATAAATAAAATGCTTCTATTTCAGGGATTTTTTTTTCCAATTTGGTAATACGGCACAATAAAAAATATATTTTGAATATATACGGTTTTTTTTCTTACCGAGTCACTATTATCTGCTGTTGATGCATGATCTTTTTGTCCAGAGCCTACATTATTTGTGCCTGGATTTCCGTTACCAATATTACTATTAGCAGTATTACTTCCACTGTTAGTATTTGTACCGGTATGCATACCGCCATTATTAATTCCAGCTCCCGTGCCGGTGTTGTAAATTGTCACGTTTTTGGCAAGTTGCTCTTGTAGCTTGGCCACGTTTATTGCTGTGCTTCCTGACATTCGTACAATCGCTATGACTTCACTTCTGTAAAATATACAAAATGTAGCTCTTTAACTGTTTAGCAAAACTCAAAATACTGTTTTTAAATATGTTACAAAGTCAACGCGATGCTTACCTTGCTTGACTAGACTCTTGTCCACTCAAATCAGTAGCACCACTGTCACTTCCCTTGTATGGCTTTATTTCTATTATATTAACTTTCCCACCAGAGAGCGTACTAAGTACTTCTTCTAACTTTTGTCTATCAGGATTGGCACCAGGGACTATAAAAGACATTGTCCTTGTTTTGCTCTCTGGCGGATAAATCTTACAGTGGTAGTAGAAGATTGCACAGGAGAACCCATGTCATAAGCTCTAACAGTTAGAACAAAAACTTCACTTTCTTGATCTGTGTTTACCTGCCGTCTATGCCTATGTACGTTCTGTTTCTTAGAGCGTTTAATGCTTCGAGAAGATATATTTCTCCTAAAATAATAAAAAACTTAAATTTAAAAACTTTTTAAACATTAATATCAAACGCACGGTTTAACAAAAAACATTCCAAAAAAAGGTTCAAATGAACGTGGATTGATTAAATAGTAATAATTATGTACCTGTTTCTTCATTTATGGCAAATTTGCTGTCTTTATTGCCTTGGAGTATCTCATATCTTATTACATTATTTGGTGGTTCAGCGTCTTTATCAACTGCCTTCACAAACGCTGCTGACGTGAAGTTATTTAAGCTTGGCGACAAACAAACTCATACAATGACCGTTCAAACTCTGGTGGGTTATCATTTACATCTAATAACTTAATAATTAATGGCACTGTTACTCTTAAACCTATTCCATCATTATCTCTAGCCTCTACTAAAAAATGCAAATCTGGCATTGCTTCACGGTCAAATCCGTGATTATTAGTCGCTACTGTTATGACTCCATTTAACGGGTCCAAGTTTAGCGACGTATTTAAATATCCTAGTATGGCAGTGAATTGGACTTTTCCAAAGGGACCAGTGTCTACGTCGTCTGCTTGCACCTGGACAACCCTAGTGCCTGCAGTCACGTTTTCTGGTAGTTCAACATCATATGACTGAGCTAGGAATATTGGAGGATTGTCATTGACGTCGTTCAAGTAGACTGTGACATTGGCTGTTGCTGACAAATTTGTTGCTGGACCGAGCTCTTGTGCCAAGATCTAGAATAAAAAAAAACTTATTTTGTATTTAAATTTTTCATTTTGGCTTGGTTACCAAAGTTGATCGATGGCAAAACATTAGTTAGTATTAAAAATATAATTATGTGTTCATATTATCACAGGATCACTATATTTCTTATTTACCAACCAAACGAACAATATGTTTGAAAAACAGAGTTGCCAAAAAAACATGTATCTACTTAAATAATAAAGGGATTAGAAAACTTAGAAATCAATTGGAGAGGTCTGACCAATTTTGACCAAAGTAAAATAAGGACAGGTACATTTAGGTTATGGTTTATTGAGCATTTTAAAATGGCATACCTGAAATACAACGGACTTGCGTGCTTCGTAATCCAGCATGGTATTGTCGCGAACTTTAATAATGAACTGTGCGTGCCTTTCGGTCACAGTGGGTGATATCTCGAAGGTGCCATTATTCCCAACCAGGGATAATGAAAAGACGCCATTCTTTCCCGCATCATTGTCGTTGACTTGAGGAATGTACGGGTCGACGAAGGTAAGTGCTGTGCCTTGAGGAGCGTTCTCGTCCAGGTAAGTTATGTAGCTGAAATTTTTGAAGGCATTTTGTTATATTACTCACACTTAAATTGTATGTTTATTGTTGTTTCTATTCATCAACATCATCAGCTCATTAATGGTCCCGGCACGAGCCTACCCGTATAGGGTGATTAGGCCTTAGTCGTACACGCGGGCACAGGCGGGTTATATCATATATATATATACATATATAATTATATATATATATAATATATATATATATATAATATATATATATATATATATATATATATATATGCTTTTATTATACAGTAGGAAAGCGTCGGTGGCTCAGTGGTGTGGACTGTCGCCTTCCTACCGGTTGGTAAGGGCTGAGGTTTAAATCCCGACACGTACCAATGTATTTCGAATTTTCGAAAATATATGTACGTTATCCGACGCTCATACGGTGAAGGAAAACATCGTGAGGAAACCTTCATGCACGCCTGCGAAGAGATTCGAAGGTAGTGTGTGAAGTCGTCCAATCCGCACTGGGCCCGCGTGGACGACTAAGGCCTAATCACCCTAAACGGGTAGGCTCGTGCCCCTCGGTGGGGACGTTTAATGAGCTGATGATGATGATTATACAGTAGGCACAATGTAAATGTGCGCGTAACCTTTTGTTTGGAAAATTTCGGTTGAAATTTTACAGTATTAGCCATCCATGCCTCAGTGCAAGTCAGGGTATGGTGTATCAGTGATTACATACAAAGGTAATGCTTTTGCTACAAAACTACTTACAACTGATTCTCAAAGTACGGCGGTGAATTTTCCCGCTCTGGCAGTATGAAAGCGAGCTGAACGGTTGAAGACATAGCTTCGGGTTCCTCTCTGGATAGACGCACTTCCTCAGCTACTACGGTCAGCAGGATAGGAGCGCCCGCATGGGATATCGCGGCTATCTCTTCGATAGGCCTCTCCAGGGTCACCTCTCCTGTAACGACAAAGTACATAAAGGTTAAAGGACATTAATATACCTATATTGTTCGTTTAAATTATGGATTTAATTTTCTTTTTTGCTTATCGCTATTGACTGAATATGTCCAGTTTAGTTAACTAACTATAATATAACTACAAAAATCACAGTTCCACCAGGATAGTGGTAACGCAGATGGTTCTCAGTTAAGCAAAAAAAAAAACTCAAACCATACCTACGTTCAACAAAAGGTCACGATTGTACGCGGGATTAAGTAAGAATCTTTTATATAGTAGCAAAACGTATGTATTCATAGAAACTTAAATATATTTGTGGTAACCTATAAGGAAAAATATGGATCAACGGTGCACTTAACATCTTAGCGCCATCTATGGACGCTAGAATAGACTGCTTCCCTTGACGACAAGTATGCTTAGTTACAAGATTTTGTCACGAAATCGCACAAAATGGTTAGATGACGCTTATTCATATTCTGTAAAGATTGTAACAAATACTTCTAACAAAAACAAAAAAAATATGTTTAATATATATTAGAGGTTTAATTCTTATATTACATTATTAATTATTTTAACGTTATAGATACTTTTGACAGCGTATATCACAGATTAATATATACTATGTGTATTATACCTAAAGTCTAGAAATGTTTAGCGTCAAATGTATTTCTGATTCTATTTAGCATACTATGAAGCGGCCGTCACCGACAATCTTAATACACTTTCATCTAGCTGACAGTAATCGTTTAATTTATTCTCCACCTAATTACCATACAAAAGTGCTCTCTTTACAATCAACCTTCTCGCTACAAGATAATAAAGTACAGAACGATAGCTCATCACTGCTACATAGTTAATGGGGCAATACGTTAACTCTCTCTTTTCAGTAAGTAAGAACCTTGTAAAAGTTGTTACAAAGAGCTAGATTATACTAGGTTAAAAACAAAGTTTAATCCCAAGAAGTCCGCGCGCGATTGTGCGACCTAACATTATTACAACTTACGTTTTAAGTTATCTACACGGCTTAGAACACATATAGCTTCATAAGCATGAACTATAAGGCAAGTTACGTAAGGCGTAATAAAAATAAAACATAAACATAGATACGAACTTGGTAAAAAATATTTAAGAATATTTGAAACACAAAATGCACCCTTGGCTGTGTAGTGCAAGTATAACTATTATGATCTTTTAAAAATCATTGACCTCAGTAATTTATCATTTAAAAAAATAACTTTAAATGAACCAATAATTTTAAAGGGCATGTAGTTAATAGTGTGCACCGTCTGCATGAGCTTATCATTGATACCATAGCTTGTTCTCATGACAAGAGTTGTTCATTAATATTTCATAATGAACGCCGTGTTTGCATTAATTGTGTCCCATCAGAGCTTCATTAGACTTTGTGAACGGTTTGACATTTTAACAAGCCTTGGTGAACTAAGATTTGATTTGATTTTATTGTTAAGAATTCATAAAATATACGTTTTTTAAAATATTAAACTTATAAGTTTACGAGTAGAAATGGCGCCTAAAGTTTAGGATACAATTTCTAGCATTTGAAATTGAATGTCCTTATGTAAGATTTTTAAGCGACATCACAAGTCCAGATAAATTTTTAACATTTTTATTTTAACATTTTATAATAAATTACCTAATCTATATTATGTTGTTCAAAATGTACTTTAAGCTTAATAAACAATAAACTATTTAAGCAAATGTAACTTAATAAAAGATTGAATCAATAGCATTCCAATATAAACGCATAACAATAGAATAAGCTCCGTAGGCGTAAGATGTCGTAAATATATAAGTTACGATCTCACATCCCGTATTCCATTGAGCAAGAAACTCATACGTACAATCCGATATATCAGCGTTCCAAAGTTCCAAATATTCAACTAAGTTGTCTGAGTTTCTATTCAAGCGTACATATAGGTGAGCTGATTAATACGATAAATTCAGCAGTATGCCTCAAAGTTTAAGTTTTAATGGTTCTTTTGCTCGGCGGCATAGTTAGCGGGCTGATAATGTTGGAACTCGAGCCTTATTGTCAGCTACTACCAAAGTATTCAAAGGAAGTACCCTTTATGAAATAAGGCCCCGGCTTTACAAACAATAGACGTGGAGACGACGCGACTGGTATGGTCTAATGAGCTATTATGCGGCTGTTAGCAGAACGCTCGCAAACTAACCATTTGTAGCAAGCATTGTTGGCACAAATCGGGAAACGTCCAAATCAAGTTTAAATGGCGCTAATGTTAATTGTTTTGTGAATGACGAAAGTTGTAAACTTTCAGATTTGAAGACAGATAGTGTTGAACCGGGTCACGCAAGGTGGTATACTGGGGCCTTAGTTCACGATAAGGAAGTAGGATATCCTACGGAAGCGCCGGACCGTCGGACGTTGCGATGTTATCGCCGTAAGAAAAAAAGCATAAACTATACGCTGTTTTGTTCCACTGACCTATTACCAAGGAAGAACGTAGTTTTTCAGCGGCTTACGCTATTTATGCATGTGATAAGAGCTTACGAGCAGCGTGATGAATTTATGCCTCTATTAAACTGCCTGCCTGTCTACTAGGTTACCACATGTTACGGCTAGATACCATCTCGGTAAAAGATTATTAACGGTACAGTTAGCCTTTTAGGTAGCAATATGAGATTCTAATCATATAATATACATTGGATATTGTACCTTATCAAAATTGCCCGTTATTTACTGAAAAAGAGGCTTATACTTTTAAATCAATTTTAGTAGAACAAAGGATAAAACATAGCAAAACAAAAACATTGAAAAATTAGAAAAGAAACATGCAATTAAACGCTCAGTGCTTCACATATATACGAATTACTGCTAATGGCTTCCCACACCTAGGTGTACCGTGACCAATTGACCATGTCTACGATTCATGTTTCGAGTACAAAGCAAACGGCCCTCGTTAAAAAGCCGCCGACCCCCGACACGTTAACGTACAATCTTCGCACAAAATTGCCCTGGACAAGCCAAAACCATGTTTATAATTTTCCGCCGGTGAATGTTGCCCTCATTCTGTTTTAATGTGCGGACGAGCATTTAGCCCGAAACCTGTGATGAGTGCTGCGTAATGGCGGTATTTAATTTGAATTACATTAATGATGGAATATATTTAAACTAGAAGTGATTGCTTTAACGTTTCAACAATTTCTGCAACACATTTTCAAATAGGTACTAACAACTAGGTGTTTCTATTCAGTTAACATCATTTACGAAATTAATAATTAATGTGCAATTAAAACCATTTCTCCTGACGTAAATTGGGACGAGGAAATATTTATAATTTAGAAACTCATACTTACTCTACTTACTCGTATGATAGTAATGAACATTATCTAAATTGTTATGACTTTATATATGTTTATCTTATTTTTTTTAATATTGGCTCCTGATTTGTTTTAAATACTTTTAAAAATAAATTATTCATTGTCATCGAGTATTTAATATCCAAAATTACCACTGCCTAACTCAATAAAATAGAATTTATTGAGAAAAATTAGGAACACATATATTCTTATATTTAATACATTTATATCAGTTAATATAAACAAAAGCAAATAAATCTAATCTTATATAAATCTATGCCTTACTCATATTTTGGTTTTCTACCCATGTTTTCAAAATCACTACGAACATAGGTACCTACATACTAACCTGTCGTTTCGTTGATATTGAAGAATGGCGTAAACGGATTTCCTTCCGACACAAGGCCGTATCTGATGGCTCTTGGGGCTCCTTTGTCCCCATCTTCAGCTCTTACTCTGACGACAACGTCCCCTGGGGCCACCTGACAGAATAAATCATTGTTATTGATAAACTGACTATTTAACACTATTGGTATTTTCATGTGTCATGTCATCACGGCTTTAAAGATATACTATTGTTTTTGTGTCAAGATGTGAACATGTTTGCTTTAACTTAAGAGTCATGAGTCGGGTCTTTAGTGGAGCACTCTCACAGTAAAACTCACTATTGAAAGCAATAGATATGCATTTTTTCTCGTTTCGATTTTAGGACTTTACAGTATGATGTTTTTCATTAACCTGATTATCCCTATTAGACAAAAGACAAATTTCCACAGTTGAAAAAATACCTGACGAGGCAGATGGGTGATCGGTGGCGCCGTTGTGAATACTGGTGGCATGTCCTGTACATCTTGCACCACAACCACGACTTCCAGAGCTGCGATGTTGCGGGTATCCTTGCCCAATTCTACGTAAGGATCCTGTAATTATCATTACTCTATATAAATCTCAATAAATTTACAATAAAATGCATTAACATTATTGAATATTAATTGAATTTAATAAAATTTAATGTATGTACCAAATTGTTTTATGAGATAATGAATACGGCAATCAATCATTTTCAGAAAAAACTAGATACGAGTTCGTGCCAAGGCCAAATTCTTGTGATTGTCACATCTAATCTATGTAGGTTGACCTTCCTTTAAGTTAATCTAACATTATACGAGTATATTATGCAAGTAGATATTAGCATAATCATTATGTTTATGTAGGTTAATCAGGAGGCGTTTGATGCATATATTGAATAGGTACCTGCCGATGTCTGAAGACAATTTAAAATCTTTTAAGCACACATATAACCCCTATGGGTATAATATACTAACAGTAATTTAATCTTATATGTGCGCTTATAATCAGGTATTTGTATTTGACACATAGGTATGATATTGCAAAACAACCGCATATGTATAAGTATTATGTTTCATTGCAATTATAGGTTACTACTTGCTACCAAATATAAACATAGTTTAATTTTTTTAGACACTAAGAAGCTATATTAATAATATTAAATGCAAAGAGCAAATTCAGTAAAGTCAATCTGTACACTATAAATAGAAGTACTAAACACTGCTACTAACCAAGGACGATGAATAACTAATTTATATCGCAAAAAATACTGATAATCTTACCACAGCCAAAAGCGTCAAATGATACATAGACTGCGCCTCGAAGTCCAAAGGGCCGACCAAGAAGATAGTTCCTTCCGTATTTTCAGTAGACACACGCCGCTGACGTATCGCAAAACGCGGTGATCCCTATGAAAAAGCGCATTAAATGACCATATAATCCCTACATGCATTTAAAAATAGCAACAAGACGACATAATAGACGATGTTTTAAAATTACAGTACGTGTAAGGACACGCTCTCCATTATTATAGCATTTAAGTGGCCGACAAAACGACCTCAGGTTACGGGTGCTCCGCCATTCTCCACGGAGTGTGAGAAATTTAACACGCCTCAAGCCTTCTTAATGCCCGGTAATTGCGCAACATCATGGAGAGGGAGTCGCGAATGGACCATCCCATTGTGCTAGATCTATTTCGAGACGTGCGAGTTCGTAAGGAATCCGCTCCAAAATTTCCATGTTAATCACAGCTTGAACTAAAGTTGGGAATTGAGTGCTTTATCACACATAATTGCATACTCGAAAGAGCCATTCGCAAGATTACAGCTTTTGCAGCGGTTCAGTATTTTAATGAAGCGGCTCCTTAAATTGTTCATTTGGTCAATTTAATTTTTGGTTGCTAAAATGTTTGAGGTGCTTAGTTAGCATCGTGATATTTTAGACGAACATTTTGTACTTGTAAAGAGAAAATTTGTGAAATATTAAATTATCGCCAGAATAGAATTCTCTTATAGTCAAATACTAAACGTTAAACGATCACGAGAAATGTGTTATTTACGTCAGCACAATAACACAATATCATGCACAGGGTATAATTTCCTACGCATTCGTGTGAGCCGACCACATAAATCTTAAAATGAATTTTGTCGGGGGCGTTTGGGTGTAGGGAAAATGAGCTCTATTAGTGTAAGCGAAATCCCATTAAGTCGTATCAAAATGCGTATTAAACTCGCTGTTTGAAAATGACATTATAACCCTAATGGAATGCTTATAGCGTATCTTTTAACTTGCTTCTTAATTTAGTTTTGGATCGCTAAATACAAGATAATTACTTACCCACAACTCTAGTTCCAACGGTTTTGGTGATAAAGGGTTTTTCCTAGCAATAACAATTTCTAGATCCGTCCCCCGCTTTGCATCCTGTAAACAAATAAGATACATGCATAAGGAATAATATCATAATCATTATTACACCCTAATATTATCCACAGGTAAATGAAGGCTTCCCCTTATGATTTCCACGCGGCCCGATCCCTACCAGTTTTCAGGTCATCCGTCCACCGGGGTTGGAGGTTGCCCTACGCTTCGTAATACATATCCACTGACATTCACACAGCGCCATCCAGTTCCATAGTTAGTGAGGAGCTTGTAGTTATAGTATTAAATAACTGATACTTAGTTATAATATATTTGTAAACACATACATATTATACGTAGAATCAACTAGACCAAACAAACATTTTCATGCACACGATTGTTTGTAATGCCCGGTTCGAAACCCGGAACCCTTGGTGTAGTAGCCGATGTCTTGACCATTACACCAGAAATGGCTCGCCAAAAATAATACTAGAGGAATAATATGGTTATAACTAAGAGATGATGATGATTTAGATGGTATTTTCGCTGTTGGGTACCTATGGCCATCGCAGCTTCACCAGCTACGTTTTTTTTATGTTATAAGTGAACGGAACGGTCAGCTCGCTTACCTAGTGGTAAGTGATATGCCTGTCCATGACAGAAGCGGTGTTGAAGCAAATTATCGTTAGAGTACAATGCTTTCATCCCGAAATATAGAAGGCAAAACACTCCTATTTAAGGGACGATATCTTGCACTACACTGGTGTCTACCTAGACGACTCGGTATCGAGACTACCACCTAGGCAAGTAGAGTACCATTGCAAATTTGTAAGTGACTGTATGTTTACTTATGTGAGCTTCAAAAAAGTAGATATTATTTATTTCCGACCCCGTAAGGACCGACAACGTTTCATCGTCTCTAGATCAACACCTACATGACTATCTAAGTGTGTAGTGTAATAAACGGCAAAGCGTCTATAATTTACAAGCTAATATGCTTAAAGAACATATTAAAGACCTACTCTGAAAAACATCATAGCATTATTGTTCATAATTTTGCAGATTATTTGCACTTGGGGTGAAGAAATATTGATGCAAGTAACAAAAACTTTTCTAGCGAACTCTATGATTGAGTGGGGCAGTATTTCACGAGGTCCGACATTCTGAATTTGCGGTCTATGCGAGGGAATAAACGTGACGTGTTTGCTTGACGCGTACATGTACAGTGCGCGACATTTATTACCAAGCGTTCGTATGTGAGACATTTAATAGAGTGCTTTAATAGAGCGAGAGTTAATTTCGATATTTCATATCCGCTCGAGGGAGCAGGTACAGTAGCCATCATCATCAATCACGTCGCATCACGTGGCCCCATTTGTACGTAAAGTACAGGTGCTTTCGTGTTTGATTGTATACTATGTAGGTATCCTAGAACGGCTGGGATAGATTTCGGTACAAACGATTCGATACAAACAGTTCGTTTGAGAACTTAATACTAAAGTAAAGGAAGACAAAACACTTGGGTTTATTTTAAGCACTTGTAGGATCTTCATAAAAATATGTTGGTACTGTTCCTTCTGTAAGGGTAAAATGTTTCTCACCGTAATGTATGGGGATAATTGTTAGTAAAAGAAATCGCTTTATAGTTTATTGCGAAGCGAATATTCATTAAGCGTAAACGCAATCAACTTTTGAGTACCTATTCTGTCGTTTTACTTTTTTTCTCGTATTACATGTACTGTTGTTAAAGATTGTTTCGCTTTGATGCCGTAGATGACATTTGATGGATGACGATTAAATTGTAGATGGGCGAGTTTGATGCAATAAAAAATGTCTATATCTGCCTGACGCGTGGTTCATTAAAATTATCATTATGTACAATATTTATTAGTTTGTGCTAGGTATGAAAAATGTTTTTTGAGGTCTACTCGCACCACAATTAACTTGTACCGCGGTCCGGTTAAAATAAGAAGAAAAAATTTATATTTTTTCTTCTTATTTAAGGAGAACATACCTCAGGAACCAAAATGATACTGGCTGGTGCGGGAATATGGTATCCCTAGGCGTGGTCGCGTTCGTTCCGGTGATTGAACAGGCGATGTGCGCGTTACGTCCTCGTGTTCCTCACAGAGAGCCTGAAGTCCACGTAGCGTCCCGGCTCCAGTCGACGGAGTAGGACCACGTTGGCCTGGCACACTGAGTTGTACCGGGTGCACGGCAGTGTTACTATGCCGATGTCTAGACGACCCATTTGACCTGTGGATTTGTTAAATTTAAATAAATATCCACTAACATTCACAAAACGCCATCTAGTTCCTTATTAAGCCGGGAGCTTGTAGTCGGGGTACTAAACAGCTGATAAACATAAGTTTATGTATATATTATTGTAAATACATACATATTATACATAGAAACACCCAAACCAATACAAACAGACATGTTCATGCACACAAATGTTTGTAATGCCCAGTAATCGAACCCAGAACCCTTGGTGTAGTAGCCATCGTCTCGACCATTACACAAAATGGGTCGTCGAAAATTTGTTGTTAGAATTTATTGCCTGCCATATTTGAGTTGTTTGGTTGAGGTTTCTTTAAGTCATCTGTTTTGGTGATATATCCCACGCTGAACCATGATCGCTGCTCGGCAAAATGTATTAATGTACGATCCTCGTGGGTCCTGTAACCTAATATTTGACCACAACTACATACATATTTATATTGCTTTGCAACAATGTCCATATTTTCATCATCATCAGCTCATTAAACGTCCCCACCGAGGGACACGAGCCTACCCGTATAGGGCCCGTATTAGGCCTTAGTCGTCCACGCGGGCCCAGTGCGGATTGGACGACTTCACACACAACCTTCGAATCTCTTCGCAGGCGTGCATGAAGGTTTCCTCACGATGTTTTCCTTCACCGTAAGAGCGTCGGATAACGTACATATATTTTCGAAATTCGAAAATACATTGGTACGTGTCGGATTTGAACCTCAGCCTCCCGGTAGGAAGGCGACAGTCCACACGACTGAGCCACCGACGACGACACGACGTCCATATTTTATTACAACAATATTTAGGGATGATGTTAACTATTTGACTAGGGGGTTTAGAAACTTAATATCATGGTAAAGTTTAAATCAACATCATTATTTCGGTCATATCCACTTCATTCGGATTTTTACCGCCTCGCTGATCCAGTGAATGATGGCAGATGGCTAGAGCTTCCCCATTCTGCGCCAGATATCCCGATCCCATGTTTTTCTCCTCCGGCCTCATCCAGCGACCTTTTGCAAGTCTTTGTTCTTTTGAGCCAATTAGACGTTCTAGATACGCTTGCCAACACATTACATACCACTTAGTAAAGCATTTTACCTATCAACTCGAAATGCAGCGGATAATCGAAGTCAGGGTCGGAGGCGCGCACGGTAGATGACGGAGCCGACGGCCGCGTCCGCTGGCACCAGCACGAGCCTCATGAGCGTGCTGGGTCGAACACGGGCTCGCGCCGTGCACCGCCACCGCAGCGCACGCCAGCACCAGCGCCGCGGCAAACGTCATCCTGTAACAATGACTCTGATGAGGCTTCGGTACAAAAAATGTCTCAAATGCTTATCATCGATTGCTTACGTCATAAGGCCGTCATTACGTTATAGCCTCATGATTTCTCGTTTAACACCTGAAGAGAAAAGGGAGTGACTGTAAATCAGCGCTGTCTGTGATTCCTGGTCGCAGATGAGCATAAGCTGAGCTGCTTCCTTTGTTGTTCTTGTTACTGTATTATTTGTACAAAATGTGTTATGTATATTTATGTGGACAGCAATAAGCACATTTTATTATTTATTTATTTATTATTACTTATAAAATCTCTGAGTGCTGAAAGTTTATAGTAAAGTCATCCTGTAACAACAGTGAGATGTGGATTCAGTTCATGATGAAATCTGTTATGCTCATTATGAAACTTCATTACAAATCCCTTGAGTACTGAAAGACTACCAAGTAAATAGATTTTATGTGTGGAAGCGAGTACCACTTAGATATTGTCTGTGAATTACATCAAGCTAAGCGGAGCTTATCCAAAATTATATTGGTTGAAAAGCATAAACTGGGATGATAAATTAGGTGAACTGTAATTAAATATGAACTTTCATGTTCCATTATAAGTCATAATAACACAATAATGTGGAAAGAAAAACAAATTATTATAGAACTAAAATATAAAACATGAATCATATATAGAAAGTATCGCATTAAAATCAAGATAACAGCCAATTGGAAGTAAATAAAATTTTCTAACTAGTCAAAGCAACTTCGCTAAAACCTCACCTGCAAATACAAGAACGATGCTAATCTCGCACAAAATGCGATATACACTATTCAGTTTACCCAGGAACGGAAGACAGCGCAATTCAAACACGACAAAGACACATACGAGCTCAAAGTGCTTAGCGCCAAACAGATGAGCAACTGAGTCTAACTTTGCCTTACACTTCATTTCAAAGATTTGTAAGCTCTTCAAGTGCAAAGCTTGTGTTGCAGACTTCTAGTTTCTAGGACAGAAGCAATGTACATTGTTGTAATATGACCATTTGTCGAACCTTCTCATACGAATTGTATGTATTATACAATGTTAAAATGTTGAATAATACTCATTGTCCCTTTATAAATAATCCGTCATCACTATACTTCTGAAGCCACGTGACTGTAAACGCAGGGTAGCAGATGGATGTCAACTGCAAGGGATCGCTTCGTGTGGATATCATTAGAGGACGCCTTTGTTCAGCAGTGAACATTTTAGGCTGTAATGATGATACTTATGAATGCAAAGTTAATTTAAACATAAAGGTCATTAAATGCTGCATCAGTATTTTTGATTCAAAGTTATGATTTCCGGTCAAATTGCATATTTAATAGTATAATCACCTCAGACATTTACTTGTGGATTGAAAACTTTAAAGTGATGCCAATAAGCTTCTTATTCTTGCAATATAAAAAGATGGTAAATGTTCCATGTTTTAAAAACATTTAACATGGCTTACTATTCAATTTATATGAATGGATGAGCAATTGAATTACCACATACGACCACCCTAAAGTTCAGGACGGTTCAGTTCGCACTTAGTTAATTTCTTCAGCGAGAGAAATCAAAAGTTAGGGGCAGATGCATTTAGGGCAGGCTTCATTCAATTACAAATTCCGTATCTCTATAAGCCTCTCAGGATAGTTCGCTGTGCAACCGCAGCTACTAACTCAAGTTGCGAAAGGGAAAATTGTGTTATGAAATCGCATCGCTTCTGTTGCACCAGGAAGCAGTCGCTCTTTATAGCTTTGTGGGTAATAACTCGTTTAAGGATGCTATGAGATTAACTTTATTTCTATTTCATGCAGGCAACTTCTCTAGTTCGTTTGCAATATCTGTGGTAGGGTAATTTGCCGTGCAAGATCGCGATGGTGACGGGGTACGCGAGGCGGCTTATCGGCCGGGTGCAGTTGTGCAACTGACATCAACGACAAGTTCACTGGCACGTTAACATCGAGTACGCCTGTGCACATACCGATTAATGCTTTAAGAAGTTTGTCTTATATACATATGTAAATTAATATATGTTAGATATTTCATTTATCTTTTGAACTTATAGATGGTTTAAATCTACGACAGACTCAAGAAATCACAGACCTGTAACAAGCGATTTGTAGAATGAACACGAACACCATCCGTCGTAATGTTAACGCTAATGATATCTTTACCATTTTAATTTAGCATTGACTTTTACTTAGTGAAAACTTCTAATTATTAATAACCATTACGCACGAGTCCCCTAGACCTGATGCAATAGTGTCATTTACACTTAAAGTATCTAACTAACCGAACGAGTTTTCACAAAGAAATTGCTAGTTATTTGCAAGCAAAGAATGAACATTATAAAGTGAAATGTCTCATTCGAGTTTCCGCTATTATAATTCAAGGTGAAAACATTCCAGTTACGTACGTCCTAGCCTATCTGTCTCGAGTAATTATTCAAGGAGCGCTCCATTTCTGTGTGCGTTTTAATATGGAGCTAGGCTTGCGATTTATCTTACGGTACTTTCTAGAACATTACTTTCTTACGGAATAGGGAGTGCTATAACTATGGTTAGGATGATAATTCAAAAGCTTAATGATTCATTTGATAGTGTTCTTGCTTAACACCTTAGGAGTCGTACCTATATACTTCAAACTCTTACTAAAACACTGATGTTTGATCCATTTTTGAAAGTTTCATTTGATGTTAAGTTAAGCGTAATGCAAACAAATAGTATATTTGTTTACATTACGCTTTTTTTGTTTTATATTATTAAAAAACAATTAAAAAAGCCAGGTTAACCTATTTATTACTTCCATTTTGCCTGTTGGATGACTAACACATCCAACAGGCAAAATTGAAATGTAACACATCAAATAAAACCAATACGCAAAATAAAACCGCAAAATAGTAGAATAAGAATAAAATACCTTATCATATCAAAAACATAAATTTGAATTAAGTTCAATCTAAATATAAAAGGTGACAGACTGCAAAGTGATCTATCAACGCACAGTTCAAACCACTACGGATCGGGCTGAAATTTGGCATTCAGGTAGAGGGTATGACGTAAGCATCCGCTAAGAATTTTGATTAAAAATTACCCCAAGAGGATAAAATAGGGGATGAAAGTTTGTTTGAAACTTTGTCAATTTTAATCAGATCGGACTAAAACTTTGCATGCGTAAAGTGACTACAACGTAGATATCTCTTAAGAAAGGGTTTTGATCAAATCTACCCCTAAGTGGACAAAATAGGGAATTAAAATAATTCTTCATAACGCGAGCGATGCCGTAGGCCAAAGCTAGAATTATGATAAATGCCTTGGTTGTTGATCTCAAACAAATGAAGTGAGATCTAATTGGGTGCCAAGTTTAGTTAGCCTTGAAATTCATTTATAACAACATCAAATGTAATTATTTCTAACTAATTAACAAATGTAACGTAGAATTATATATCGTTTCCTAAGGTCTTACTTGGCTTGTTCTCATATACAAATTATTATCTTTGATAGGAATTTTCTTTTAAGCAAAAATTTCAGAATCATAAAATAAAACGGGCTAAGAACTTGCGAAGGCGATAATATAATTCGTATATGAAAATTTGTATGTGGACTTCTTAAATATAAAATGAGTGTTCTTAATTTAGAAATCGTCCTGCAGACTTATTTTACGATAACTTACTCATGTTTTTAAGGGTTTCTTATGCATATTTTACACAGCGTAAAGTACGTAAGTTACGTCTCTAGTTCGAAGAACCCGTCGCCTGTAATTATTCAAAGGGGACTTATTGCGTGCGGCTTAGGCTTGACACTCAGGAGATACCTATGTTGAATGTGAGCGCGGAAGGTTCGAGATGAACATACTATGTGAAACACTTTTGCTGTACAGATAAAAATAGGAAGAACTAGGAGAATGAATATTATATTTGCTGTTAAGAAATGCGTTATGATTACCTTCATTTAAAAGATACAGAAAGATTCGTCACATTGGGTCGCTGTGTTTTGTATCGCCAAAGAATCATTCGTGAAATTAAACCCGATCAATTGGTGTTGTGTAGGGGCCTAACAGTTGATGATATTATGCTCCATAGTCATAGTAATAGAGACTTGTTATAATTGGGCAAATATATATTTTGATCCTAAGTGCTAGGATTTACTTAGTTTTCATGACGCAGTGCAAACCTGGAAATTTTACAAGGATTTTGAATTAAAAGTTCTATTACTATTAAAATTTGAGGGAGACAGGAGATAAGGGAACTTATCGGTGTAACATTAAAAAAGCTGGTTGTTAGTTAAATAATGTAACCTACACTTATGTATAATATTGAGAAAGGATGACTAGTAACAGTTTCCGGGAATTGCACTGGCTCACCAATCAGCCATACAGTTATAGCAAAAGCATGGTATGACACGATAAATAGGTGCGATCGAGAATCCATATAGACGAGCTTATTTTCTAACCACTTTCATTGTTTAAGACAGATTGGTGCCCAGTGTCATACTATTTTTTGCTGGCTAAAATGCCTTTGAATACAGTGGTTTCCTGGGACTATAATTAGGTCCCCTCTCCCTCAAGAACCAAATATAAGTGTTATTTTAAGACGGCTCATGTGGTGTTGGTTCCGGGTTCGATCCCTGGGCATTACAAACATTTGTGTGCATGACCATGTCTGTTTGTATTGGTTTGGGTGTTTCTATGTATCATATGTATGTATTTACAAAAAAAATGCATATCAGTATGTTTTAACTTATTTAGTACCCTAACTACAAGCTCCTCGCTTAATATGGGGCTGTATGGAGCTGTGTGAATGTCAGTGAATATTTATTATTTTGTGTTATTTTCCAAGTTGGCCGTGCAATATTGCTTTGAAAAACATGGCATGTGCCCATAAGATGTATCCTGATTTACAACGGGCGCGTCCCAACGTGTCACTCCGATGCCGGCGCCGCACTGTGAAATATTCGTCTGACGCGAGCGCGCTCACGGCTCTAAATCTAGTCGCGTGCCCCAAGTACAGACCTAGATATCGACGACACCTTGATACAGAGTCACGATTATTTGTCATGACATACAAAATTGTTATATCTCACCATTTAAACACCATTGAATTCTATTAAGTATACGATTTCAGCGAATATAAAGAAAAATGACAGTAGATTACAAACGATGGAAATACGCACAGACAATATGAATGATTACAGTAAATTATAAACAAAGAAAGACAAAGACTGAAGAAAACACAGACAAACACAATTGTTTATGTTTGGTAATGGGATGTTTGTTAATGTTTTAAACTGGTTTTTAAAAAAATATACAGTCTTGGATGAAAACATGCTTGGCATGGCTTCGCCAAGTAGGCGAAGTTGTCGGAAGCCCAAAACCCTTCACCCCCCCTTCATTTTTTCTTTTTGATTTATTGCCTATGCACATTAACTGCATTGCTTCAGTTGATTACCTAAAACCTGAATTGAAAAGTTAGATAATGCCGTACAAATTGCGTGTAAACAATTCGTTAAGATAGATAAGCGAACAAAGAGAATTTTTAATTTCACATCCCTATTGACATAATTCAATTATTACCACTACGCACAAAATATGAGGGCTCATTCCCATGAATGCCAATTAAACCCGTTTTGGCCAGACAGAAAAGCAATTACTGCCATTCGATCATTTGTAAAAGCTTAGGAACGTAATTAAGGGATTACTATAACGTGGTCCCAGACCGAGAATCCAGCTCTTAAATCATCGTGGACGTCGTTTATGCCTTCGACTTTAATGTTGGCTGTAAGCTATTGTAATGTATTGTCTGCTCATACTTGGCTCATACGTATATTTTAGGAATATTCGCAAAATGCAGTATAAGTGACAAAAATTTACTTAATACCAAAAGGCTTAAAATGACTGCCTCCGTAAGTTGATTTCGACAGATGAGGGTTTGACGTAAGACCCACATCAAGGTGCTGATATCGATGTTCTCATTGACTGAAAAGAAAGATGATTCGGTGCTTTGAAAGGACTTCTAAGTTGTCGGACTAAGCTGTCAACTGGAGATCGCTACATAAAAATGCGACAGAAGTACGAAATAAAAATGTTTACAGGTGTTTGTTAGTACGATTATAGCTACAAAACTAGACCAAGAATGTAAATACCCACTGAATATTATAATGCATTTTGGTGAATAATAATTTGGACACTTATCAACCGATACCTATGAGATCTATCTAAAAATACAATTATTGAGCATGTAGACGTAGGTAATAAAACGCCTTTCACGATCTCAGGAAACCACACAGCCAAAGTACGAAAAGTTAAAGTTATATTTCTTTGTCGAAACTGTTCTAAATACATAACATTGTCAAGTGCAGATCCGCCTGCCCTTTGACTTTTTAAACCAAGACCCAGTTCAGCTGAGCAGCATAAACAAAAGATGAATGGGTATCGGGTGGTTTTCCTATATCTAGTACCGGTCGCACGGAATCGTGAAAGGCTACAAACAGTCCATGCCAAAAGCGCGCAAATATATCGCATCACATCACCATAAAAAGTAATGAACGGTCTAGGTGCACCAGGAATGGTTAGTGCGATCGTAGCGGAATATCATTTGTCATAGTTATTTATGAGGAGTGTACGTTGCGTTCGAAGTGGGGAGTAGCGGGTCGGCCGCGGGGCAGTTGAGGCGAACAGCGGGAGATTGTTCGCAAAAATGGCTGCCGCACGATGTCGTCCGGCGAGCCCTTTCGGTTATGGCACCCCATTACCATAACACTAAGCGTGTGAGGAGCGGACGTGAGGCCAACTAGCGATACCACACTCGCTCGCGCTTATTATAAATTCTAATATACAATCTCGTAACAACACCGCGTTATGCGCTGCCCGATCGATTTGCTAAGATACCGGGTCACGGCACTCAGCCTGGAGCTATCCCACCTATTCACTCATAAAATTTTATTGCTAATTTACTAGCCTGAGCTTTTGGTATTAATGTTTGATTTGTAAAGCGTTTTGTTTAAGTTGTAAATAATACTCGGACCGAAATCGTAGGAAGTCAGTTAAGTTTTCCCCGCAATAGGATTTACTGTTTAATCCTCTAAGGCTTTTAGATGAAACAAAATCACCGGCTTAGTAGCGTGGCCTCATATCTACTACTAACGGAAGTGTTACTTCATTCACTGTTGTAACACTAGGAATATAAATCTAGCCTTAGTTTCAAATGCATACACTGTATTTATGCATGTTGAATAAGAATATCTGGAATTGTATGTATTTCAAAGAGCTTTCGCTCATTTTGTTACTAGTATTTTGTTTTTGAAGCTCTAATACGAATGTATCGCAAGTTTAGCTCATGTATTTCGTCTTACGAATAATAGCACATGAGAGCTAGACCTGCGGTCAATAATATCGATTATCTGTCTAACTAGTGTTTTGTTTGTGTCGATGACCGTCCGTTTAATTTCTATATCAAGGCTACAAGAAAATCAATAGCTTTTAAAAGACACTCGCTCTGTCGTTAGCATAAAGTCTGTGGAGTTGTAAATTATTAGAATTTATATGCCCGTACCAATTAAAGCTAAAGCAGTATTTCGTTACGAAAGTTAGAATATATTGAGAAATCTGATAAGACTGAGACTTTGCGTGAACATACTTATTGTTGTCGGCATTTGTTTCACAAGTAATATTAAGTTAAAGCTGAAGCACGAATCATGTAGCGCTAAAATATGAAAACTATATCTGTTCAGATGTCATTGCAAATAATGGTGACATTTGAAAATAAAAATTGAGAACATATTGTATGAAATCACGTTCTTCATATTGTTTTGATCTATGAGATGATTATTTAAATTACATTTAATTGTTATAAAACTTTTAAGGATCTGTTCTTTCCTCAAATCATCATATTGCTTTTATCGGACATTATAAAAGCAAAACAACGTTTGGTTTCTTAGTAATTTCTTAGTATACTTTATACACTAGCGCTTTATAAGTATATTTTTAAACCCCATCTGCTAGAACTTGTACAAAAAACACAAAAAGGATTAATATAGAATCCACAATGGCATAAATGCAGTGTAATTTAGTTGGCATCCGGTCACCTTTCTAATTATTGCAAATACTTAGTCTAATAATATCTACTTTAATAAAGATAGTAAACCCGATAACCGTTTATAGAGTAACAGTTAGGGCTGGACTTATTAAGTTTGCTTTATTAATAGTGTATTTAACATCGTGACCTCAGAACTATCGTGCGGCAAATCCGTACAAAAAGGTAACTTTATGGTCGGGATCACGCGAGCTGACCCCCTACTGACCCCGTTATACGGTTCCGCCTGATTTTGATAGTCACTACTGGATTTTCACGGGTCTCTACACTTACAGTAACTATTGGGTTTAATTATGAAACTACTATATTAGAAGAACATGACATGTATGTTAAATGTTTATAATTATATGGAAGCTCTTAAGGTAGCTACTTTTTCCTATCGACGTCCAGTAGGTACTCAATAGGTTTTCCCAAATAGTGTTCCGTCATCATAAGGATGCATTAATAGATAATCTATTGTGACACGGCCAATCCGCACTGGGCCCGCGTGGACAACTAAACCCTATCCTTATACGGGTAGGCTCGTGCCCTTCGGTGAGGACGTTTAATGAGCTGATGATGATGATGAACTGCGTAATATATAACTGAATAAAGTAATTTACATAAGAGTAGAGTACACAATATCAATCCGGCTATGCTGTGAGGAAGGTCCGTGCTCTGCAGTGGACCGTTGTAGGCTGATGCTGTTGCTGAGAAGACCAATTGTCACAAAAACTAAAAATCTCTTAAAGTGTCTAATTAGACACTTTAAGAGATACATTGAAAATTTTCAACTGTATAAAATACAATTATGCTTGAAAGATAACCTAATAGCTGCCACTCTTTTGGATGAACAAATTATTTCTCAGAATTTTATGATTATTAAAAGCGGTCTTTATAAATAAAAAAGAAGCGACGTCTTAATACCGAAGAGGGTTTCTTAGAAACACAAATTCTAATTAGAGACGAAACCTAAATGTATTGTGCTAGTCAAGCGTGTTAAATCAGATCTTCGTAAATATGAAAAAAAGAACAAAGAAGCGCGTTAGACACGGATAATATCATTCATAGCGATGTGCTTTATAAAATGGTTCCGAAGAACTAATTTAGTTTGTATCCGTATTTTATGTGATCTGTAGGTTACTGAAACAAATTCCAGAGAAATATTTATTTAAATAACTAATATCACTGACATTCCCAGCGCCTAGCCCCAAGTTAAGCGTGAAGCCTGTATTATGCATACTAAACAACAGATAACATACTTATATATTTTTGTAAATACATACATATTATACATAGAAACACCCAGACCATTACAACATACATGTTCATGCACAAAATGTTTGTACTGCCAGGGATCGAACCCGGAATCCTTGGTGTTGCAGTCGACCTCTCAACCGCTACACCAAATGGGACGTCAAAATTTAATTTATCTTTTTTTTAAATTAAATACGTCTAACATTCCCTTATTATCATCCCAGTTCATAAGACGTATAAATATAAATAAAATTTCTTTGCATGATACCATATCAATATTAAACGGTCACTAATATTTTTGTTTGTATTTGATTCAGGTTGCTTCAATAAAAAAAAGTATAACAATAAATTTGTCTGAAAGCATAAGATATTTATCTAACACAAATTCGTATTTTTCGGGTTTGTAGACATCAATGAACAATCAGAGCGACCCTGGTATCAAAGTTAAAGATGACCATTGACATGATGACCAGATTAAAACACAGAACTACACAGATTAGCAGTAGGCATGAACAGATTAACGTAATCAGAAGTACGGAATAATATTTGTACACGCTATAATACCCATAGCAATCTAGGTTTTTTCCTAGATTCGTATAAAACTACTTTCAATCTTCTTGCGTCAATTCACCCATTAACTTTGGGTCAAGCAGTAATCTAAACGATCTGACCACGAAGACTGTAACTACACATTATCAATCAAAAAACCGATTTGGAACGGGATTCTTATTTAGGATCCTTAAATTCATCTGAAGAGGTACATTCCTTTGTATGCTAATAAAATAATAAAAATGATATAATCTGTAGCTTTTAATGGTGTGACGTAACATTGTATCGAATATAAATTAATGCAAATCGAATACGAGGGCGGACTAAAGCAATCTACTTGATGGCCTTAAGGTCAAATAACTAAGTTTTGTGTTTGCCCTTCTGCTTAACGAGCTGTGTTCTGTGGATCTTTACTAATTCGTGGTCAGTTAATTTGCAACGATTCCGTGATCTAATAAAAGCTGTCTTAATTTTCAAATGCTTAATACAATTATTGTTTGTTCGCTGGTTATATAAGATAATCGAATTAGTCATAAATAAACAGAGCAATTGAAATAATATAGATAAGAAAGTGTTATAATAAACATTACGTAAGTAAAACTTGTAAGTGATCAATAAACATATCACGCTTAGATTTTCGGATATGTGGCAACGGATTGCCCAATCCTAGGCGGTCACAGTAACGAATAACCAATAAAATGCTCTAGATAGCATTAGAATTGATTGAGAACTTCGTGTGTTTTAGAACGTGTTGATTGTAATTTGTCACGAAATGCTGATAACATCGCGGAGCTTATGCAATTCAGGTAGGTAGACTCATCTTTATAATGGTGTTGATGAATTTGCGCCGGCTATACCACTTTCCCCGGTCACGTATTTGGCTTGTACTTAAATTACAAGTAATTTCCTCTTTTGGACATTTTTCATTATTACTACTTTGACACTTTTATGGCGTTCACATTGACAAATAACGGCAAATTAACGTTTGGCTAATGTGTCATTTAATTGCTCTTACTCGTATGTGTTAATAGTATTCAATTTAATGTTGTCTTTGCTAATGTAGAGATCTACGAAAACGTTTTTTCAAAATTTCTTCTATATTTTATAGAATGATCGTATTAAGATGAAGAAATTAAAATACTTTTCGGACAAATAATGAAAGATTTAAAATATACAGTTCGTTTAGTGTTATTAAAATATTTGTAAAGAGGTTTTTTAGTATAAATTTGTAGTTTTGTATAAAATGCAAATGCATCCGTATTTCATAAGTTTGTTATTTATAATTCGTACTTATTTTGTTTTTAATATTTTAATTTAATAAAATTCACGATTATATTCCATAACAGGAGATAAGTATCAAAGAATTATTATGGCTATAAAACTGGTAGGATTAATTACTTTCCTGTCCATAAGTATGACAATTGCCCCAAATATACGTCCAGCATCCGGAGACCTTTTTGATGAAGTCACAGTGAAAGCTCAAACTTGTTCACGTAGGTCTCGTCAAACTGGTTTCGCCATATAAGCCGTATTACCCAATAGTACGGCCATCTCATCGCTCTTGCACAATCCGGGCATTTTTGCTTTACACTGCCCACTCGGCTGTGAGCTCTTGTGGAACAATGAAAACCTTGTAACCGAGCATTCATGATGTACTCTTTGTATTTATATTTCCCCTTATCGATTGAATAATGAATCGAGCATTCGGATTGTTTGGTATGTTTGTCAGTCATCTAGTGTAGCAATAGCGATTCTCTAATGTTGGATGTGCTTAGAAATCCGTGTACGATCGTATCTTTTAATGTAAGGATGATCCAAGCTGCTGATACCATCGGATATAAGTTTAAAAGCTACTGCAAACGTGATTGAGTTATTTACACTTGAGTTGCAATATCCACTTAAAGTATATGCGCAAGTGCGAAATTGATATTTTAAGGTTATAAATATTAACCACTTAGATTATGCTAAGCATTGAGTCCATAGAGATATCCACTTATAATAATGTTTATAGGTGTATGCACAATGTATTTCGAATTGAAAAAGCAGCGGGTGCAATATGAGCTCGACCTATGTTCAATGCGATGCAATGGCTAATACAAGTTAGTACTAACTTGAGGAAAATTAAAATGATACCGGTGGTGTAAAGTCTGCCCAATTTGTCTTGGCAAGCAACAGTTACTTTCCTATTACCGTAGTACAGTTGTTCACAGCTGTTTGACGTGTTCAATTACCGAACGCTAACGAGATGGGTCGATTGTACTCCACGGTTACTTTGGTAGCACCGATTGATTGGCACCGTTATAGATCACGTACTTACAAGCACAAAAAGCTATACAGGCCAATGTCATTCCCCAAGACCTGATACGGTACAAATTTCTTTTTTACACTATTCCGAAAAAAGTTCCGACAACGAGATCTGTTTCTGAAACGAGTTGCACTAAAAAATCCTTTGTCCGTTTAAACATAATGTATTGCTTCAAGTTAAAGTTAATCTTTATAGGTAAATTGATTTTTATAAAACAGGCTTTTATCACTAAACAATTCGTGTGGGAAATGAAGTGGAGGCCGCGGGCGACATTTTTCATTCGCTTGACAGTTACTAGCTCTTCCACTTACATAACGCTTTTTTTTCAATCGCTGATCCCACAGTATTAAATTAAAATAAATGATTGCCTATTTCATGGTTAATAACATTTTAATAGTTTCAATTAATTAATTATACCCCAAAATAATTGACCGGTATTTTTTCGTCTGGTGAGTTATCGATAATGTTATTGTGGACTGTTTACGTCTTGTTTATGATCCCACGCTATAAGAACAAAGATGAATTAAACAGGACTGGGATAAGAATTGAAAATAAAACTATAGGAAATTATGTTTCAAATGAGTTTGGTGTTGTCGTCGTATGACAATGCATGGGGCGGCTCCGGATGTGAAAGATCATGGAATTACCATAACACTTTTGAATTTAGATGTTGATACTTTTTTTCATTTTATATCGCTGATACATAGGACTATTTAAGAAGGTCATAAAACAGTCTTCGTTATGGCTCATAAAAATATGAAATGTATTACATATTCTCATAGACACATTGATTGCAAAACCTACAAATTATACGAACAAATCTTTTTTGTTCCAGTTTAAAATAAAAACACAACTGTTGTAGCGCTTGTGTATATCATAGGTTATTTGGAACACATAATAACAAACAGCAAGCACGATCCAGAAGGATAGGATATTTAATGAGCGCAAGCGGAGTAGATCGTTACGTCGGGCATGTGTATTATTATGCCCAAGAAGGAATGCGTTGAACCGAGGTCACTGCAGAAATGTACCGGTAGCAACTAGCTGACCGATACATGTGGAACCTATGCGATGACCCTAGGGCAGATATTACTCCGGCACAATCGTAGTAAAATCCATTTCATTTTTAGTGGGCGTTCTAATATACGATAATGGCGCACGGCCCTCCGCAGTTCCACTCGCATTCGTTAATCTTAACAGCAAAAGCAAAACTGGACGTTTCTCACAGAACTGTGAAAGGCAGCCATTATCAAACTTTGATAGTTTTACTCTTTTTCGCTCGTTTGCTGCGATTCTGTGTAAAAACGGCACGCCATTATAATAATTTATCTCGGCTCAAAGATGGCTAGATTAGTCTGGTTATCGATAGGAATCTTTGACCTCTTGCTCCGCTAATAATCGTGTCGAACGCTCGTCGTATTTCGTCGGTGGGATTTATAGTTGCTTTTTGTAATCCGTTCGGAACTTTTTACGGTAAACATTTTATTCCTTGAGGACGTCGCTTTTTCTGGATCTACTACGTGAGTCGGGTCTGGAATCAAAAACAAAGGACTGTCGTAGAATTCAAGGTAAGGCTGTGTGGTTGCAATAAATACTTATTTGCTATATCGTGAGCTTGTCATCGTAAGGTACAATCAACGGACAAGAGGCGAGTCGGCCGCGGTCGGTCACCGTCGTTGCGCCTGCGGCATTGTTCCCTCTCGAGCCTATATTTGCTTTCAGACCTATACTAAACTATCTATATACGTATGATACCACTGATAAATGTCTCTCATACGATTATAAATCGTAGTTATTGAATGTGACGTTGATATACAATTGCGTTAGGGGCTGAATGATGGGATTTAAAGCAGTTCTAATTGCAATAACGATACATTTAGATTGTTAACTGCATTTGATTTAAAGAGTCCCGGACTGGTTCTCATATAAGTTAGTGTGCTCGTATATATAGGCTCGTTCATTAGAAAAGGGACGTGCGTGCTGTTACATGACGCGCTTTAAATTATAATTTATGGCTTATTTGAGTGTCGAAAGTGTGGAGATTGTGTGGGCGGGACTGGTTATGGAACATTTGTATGGGTTGCCGACTATCGGTGTAATGCACTGGTAGCGTGCATTGTTCATGTTCATATCAGTGTGAGCTTCAAATTATGCACCCAATAGCTTTTAGGTATTTTTAGTCTAAACAGCGCCAGAATTGGAATTCTTTTGTTACTTATGCTACTCGTATATATTAATTGATAACATTCGGAAATATATATTTGATGGTATTTCTTTTAGCCATACAGTTCATGACTAGTACAGATTACCTTTAATTAATGTTTTAGGCCAATTAAATAGCTTTTATAAAATAGGGTTTACAACAGGCTAATGAGGTTGATGATGTATGATCGAAAAAGATACAATTAAGTATTTTCCATTTTAAATCCAACTAATAATTAACAAATATTAAGTATCAAAGAAATGAGATTACCAGTCAAAATTAGATTCTATTCTTTAGTTATCTTAAAAATTTCCGGGTCAGAACCGGGGCGTTATCGAAAAAGGCTAAGGAAATGCTAAGCACATTTACGGTGGTTATCGGCCATCGGAAGCGTAAATGATGTGCGCAAGCGCATGTAACTCGGCTGTATCGCGCAGCTTCGCGGATATCATCTGGAGATAGCCAGATAGGCGCCTTTATTGGGTACATACTTGGCTCTTGACTGCACCGGACTAATTCTACGGTTATAGCGGTTACTGATGGAGTTGTATAGATAAACGGTAAGACACATGATTATTTATACGTGTGAAGACAATGTTAATTTGGCTCGAAAAACGATACAGGGTTTGAGTGTGAGGGCAAACAAAGCCAGAATGACAATAAAATATCCTACAGAACTCGTACGAGTAGCTTAATCATATCGAACTATTTTGCCATATCATTTATGCTCGTAGAATTTCTAGATCCTATCCTCCCAATTAAAAATTTACGTTATAGAAATTTTGATTAAAACATCAATAAATAAATGAAAATAATCCATCATCATCAGACATCTCTTACGTTAGGCCTCTTAAATAGATTTAAGGCCATGTACCTTGGAGTAGAAATGGTTACTGAACTTAATGATCACCGATACAACCAAGCTGAAGAGCGTTTGCCTGCTCAGTTTTCCTTACAATGTTTTCCTTCACCTTAAACGCGTCGGATAAACGTACATAATATAATTTCGAGCGATTTGAAATTGCACTCTCTAGATCGAAAAGCAATGTCCACCAATGATCAATCGACGCTCTATATGTTTAATATGTAATTACAATAAAGTAAATAAGTGTCTGTTTCTGTTGTTTAGTATCCTTCTATCTATTTATTCAACCTATCGCAGTCCACTGCTGGACATAGGTCTTCCCATTTTGCGCCAGATATCCCTGTCCTCCGCTTTTCTCACTCATCCTCCACCAGCTATCTTCGCAAGTCGTCGGTCCATCGGGCCGGAGGGCGTCCTACGCTACGCTTGCTGAGACGCGGTCTCTTCTCCAGAACACGTCGGCTCCAACGGCCATCGGTTCTGCCACAAACGTGACCAGCCCACTGTCACTTCAACGTGCTGATCCAACGAGCTATGTCGGCAACTTAGTTCCCTTACGGATTAAATCATTTCTGACCTTATCCCTAGAGAGACCTCGAGCAGTAGCAATTAGTATCCTTATTACTGACTAATGCTTACTTTGGGACTGTGTGATTGTCAGTGGATATATATTTATAATTTTGTATATTTTAATTAGTAATCGTATTTAATTATTTCACTGGCAGTCTGACTTTTAAATAACTGGAAAGTTGTTATCAAGGTTCCTGAAACCAATTGGCACCTTGAACGTTTCTTACACTTGCATAAATATTTCCTACACGTAAGGTTATTGACTTTGTTACCATTAAACCTTTTTGCTTGTGGGTTCATGAATCACATGCAAGGAATGTATAATGGGCACTCGGGGTATTTGCGTTGCGTGTTTACGGTTGGGGTGAAATTATACCGGCATAGGTTGGACTTAAGAATGAAATGTATGGGTAATTTAGGTATACAGAAAGTTTAAGTTTCTTATGTGGCTTTAGATCCTTTTAACTGAGCCCTTTAAGTATAAGCTTTACATTAGACGTTTTTGACATATTTTGTGTTGCTTGCTTAGAATAAACTAACTAGATTTAAAATTACGAAGAAATCATCATTATCAGCTCATTGAACGTTCCTACCGAGGGGCACAAGCCTGCCCGTAGGTGTTTAGGCCTTAGTCGTCCACGCGGGCCCAGTGCGGATTGGCCGATTTCACGCACAACCTTTTAATCTTTCGCAGGTGTGCGTAGGTTTCCTCACAATGTTTTCCTTCACCGTAACAGCGTCGGATAACGTATATATAATTTGAAAATTCGAATTTGTTACACATTAGTATTTGAACCTTAGCCCTCCCGGTAGGATTGAGACAGTTTACACCATTGAGCCACCGACGCTCTATTACGAAGAAATATCAACCAAAAAATGTTCGAGCCAATTGACGATGAGTTAGGGTTATATTTATGACATAAAATCATTCATTAATATGTTGACCCCGAGGCGTCATTAACCCTTTAGTACAAAAGGGTAAACGAGGCTATGAATTGATGAGTTCCTTAATAATTTATTATTGTATTGTTCTTAACTGTGCTTCAAATTATTATGAGAGTCCAATTCAAGTAATTTACCAAATATGTCAAGATCCCTTAAAAATACTTATGTAATACCAAGCCAATACAAATGTTCATTTTCATGTGCTCAAACATCTGTAATACTCAGGGATCGATCCTGGAATCTTTGGTGTTATAGCCAACATCTTAACCATCAATAATAATATTTTATGCGTAGTTTGAATTTAAAACAAACTACAAAAATCATTGTAAAGTTAAACCATTTACAAATAAATAAAGATAAAACCGGAGCTGGGGTCGATTTATACCTATTAGTAATAATAATATTAATAATAAACATTTATTTGCATAAAAACATGGTCAATACATTTTTCAGGTCTTAAAACTAATTGGCGAACATACATGTTTTATCGATCTATCGATGTGCAAATGTTTCGTCGTCATGCCATTAATTTATGTTATTCTTAATTAAACTATGTAAAAATTCATTAATATTAAATGCAGTACGAAATTTAAACAATAATCATTAACCTATGTTAATAATACCTACAAAATGTATTTTACACAATATTAAATTGAATATTTAAAAAAAAAGACTGAAATATGACTTTCTAACGCTGTACTTATAACTGTACTATTTTCATACCTTGATCTTTTAATAGCGTTTAACATGATTTATTTTCTAGTTATCATTAAATTTTGTATATACCTCATTATTTGTATACCTCTTTTGTAACGGTTTGACCTTTGACTTGTATTGATCTGGTTTTTATATACTACTTTATTATAACAATCTATTGTTGTCAGACAGGTGATGTATTACGTGTATCAAAGAATGATTGCGTTTTTCTTGAGATCACGTTCTGTTTTGAAGTCAAATACTTTGAGCAAAAAGTTTCTTCTCATTTTAGTTATTTAACCTATAAGACACACACACACACACAATAAAACGAACAAACAATTTATTAAATATTAATGATTATAATCATCATCATTTTCATAATTCTATAGCAAGCAAATATAGGGTACAGGCGTTTATATATATATATATAATAATATACACTAAAACCCTGATTGTTTAACGACTTCAGTATTATGCTATATATATCATCATCACACATTAAACGTCCCCACCGAGGGGCCCACCCGTATAGGGTGATTAGGCCTTAGTCGTCCACGCGGGCCCAGTGCGGATTAGACGACTTCACACACAACAGCAGGCGTGCATGAAGGTTTCTCACGCTGTTTTCCATATATCATATCATAGTTGATATTGTTTATTAAAGGTACGTTTATATGCATTAATAATGTCATCTCTCCATTTGAATTCTATGATTTCTAGAATTTCTATGGTTCGTCGAAGGATATATTGGAGTTTTTAAAGGAAACAATTTGAAGGTAAGCTTTTAATAAGTTTACAGCGTATTTGTTCACAAAAAGAATTTAAAAAGGTTTTATAAACGCGTTATAGAACATTACGTGATTATAACGATAACTTGAATTTAATGATCTGAGCTCAGTCGTAAGTATTATGAAAGATTTTTTCCTTAAAACGCTGTCCTACCCTTTATTTCACATGGCCTTCGCCTGCAAATTAAACTTGAATTACGAACGATACAAACGTTGGCTCATCGATTGGGTGAAAGTCTAAACGCATG
>PQWD01001941.1:0-26907 GCA_019425675.1 Leucinodes orbonalis
TTTTTAATCCAATGAAATACGTAATTCAACACGAGTATTTCATTCGTTTGAATTACGTATTTTATTGGATAAGGATTAATAAAATATAATGAAAACACCTTCGCAAATAATACATTATTTTAGAATTGGTTAGCAAAAAAGGTTTTAGTGAACCTTCTTTTGCTTCTCTCTCTTCAACCTATCGCAGTCCACTGCTGGACATAGGTCTCCCCCATTTTGCGCCAGATATCCCGTCCTCCGCTTTTCTCATCCAGCTCCCACCAGCGACCTTCCGCAAGTCGTCGGTCCATCGGGCCGGAGGGCGTCCTACGCTACGCTTGCCAAGACGCGGTCTCCACTCCAGAACTGTCTGCTCCAACGGCCATCGGTTCTGCGACATACGTGACCAGCCCACTGCCACTTCAACTTGCTGATCCGGCGGGCTGTCGGTAACTTTAGTTCTCTTGCGGATTAAATCATTTCTGATCTTATCCCTAAGAGACTCCAAGCATAGCTCGCTCCATTGCGCGTTGAGTGACTTTGAACTTGTGAACCAATCCCGCAGTCAGTGTCCATGTCTTAGCTGCGTATGTTAGCACGGGAAGGACGCATTGCTCAAAGACTTTCGTCTTTAACATAATTAAAAGACATAATATGCTGCAGCGAATTCTTTCTTTTAAATTTGAAAAGGGAACAATACTCTCACGTAACTATTACGAAACTTTACCTATTTACGCAAAGAACGCAGCTTTTAGAAGGAAAACATCCCCCGATTTTGAGACATTCTTTCAAGTTGCTCTGCTCGAATGTTCTTAGAGTGCTAATATGTATTTTATAGCCTTTCCATATAAATAGTTCATGCAATTTGCGCGTTCAAACGAACAAACCCTTCAGCTTTATAATTTAGAAAATTAAGTTGGTTGAAATCCATATCACCCAAACCACTTTAACAATAGTAAAGTGTAATTGGCCGGAATCCATTGCTTGAAATGAACTGTAAATAAAACGAGGTATATCGATTCCACTTTACCTACATTTTGTAAGGCTCAAACGCTCAAACGTGTTACTGAAACCAGGTCAGAGCTTACGCTGAATAGAACCTTTTTCGCCGTGACCAATAGAATTTATTTCAAAGTTAGCACTAACTAGATTTTGGATGGGTTTCTTTTGCTCTTTTCGCCAGTTTTTACTGGGGGTTTGTGATATCTTTTTTTATAGATAACCAGGAATATATTTAGGATTGCCTACATATAAAATCAATAACAAAATAAAGTCGATGTTCATCATCAGCTCATTAAACGTCTCCACCGAGGGGCATGAGTCTCCCGTATAGGGTGATTAGAACTTAGTCGTCCACTCGGCCCAGTGCGGGTTGGACAACTTCACGTACAACCTTGAAGCTCTTCGTAGGCGTGCGTAGGTTTCCTCACGACGTTTTCCTTCACCGTAAGTGCGTCGGATCAACGTACATAGTTTCGAAATTTCGAAAATACATTAGTATGCGCCGTTATTAGAACTTGCACCTCCAGATCGGAAGGCTACACCAATGAGCCACCGAGGCTCTATCTCTCAACTGCAATAAATTGAACATAAACCAACAACCCTTCGGTCCGATTTATGGTACATCTGACGATATATGGTTTTGACTATATCATCATCATCATCTAGCCTTCCCATACAGCATAGCCCCGGTGATAGAACTGTATACAAAATAAATATCGTGTCATCGCTGCACGCTTCGCCCACAAAGTCCCTCGTCCCGCAATTAGGCGGACAAAACGGTCAAAACAAAACAGCATCATAAATAACTCGTGCCTTGCTTACTGGCACGTTTGACGCAACAAGTGGCGACGTGACATCTTTATTCACGCTGTAGTTCAGGTGCGTGATAGATGTTAGCAATGATGTAAAAAAGTATAGATTCGTGATATGCTCATAAAACAATCGATAAAAGTGTTTCGAACGCAGTGACAGCACACATAAACATATTTGGAATGAGCGTACATTTACTTTATATATTAATTTAGGACAGTTTACAAGACATACACATATTACATTGTCATACATAATAATAATAATGTTTATTTCATAAAAACACAGTACAGTGAATTATTTGAACTACTCTCACATAAAGTCACCCTGTTGGGAGGCAGGCTCTTTTTAACAGTTTAGCACAATCTTGCGTTTTTTTATTATAAAAGATATATAAGTGCAGTTGTACATGCATCTGTGTGCGTGTGTGTGTGTGTGCGCGCGCGCGCGCGCGTTTTAGTGTGTGTGTGTGCGCGCGCGTGTGTGTGTGTGTGTGTGTGTGTGCGTGCGGGAGTGTGTATATATATTACGTCATGTTAAATGGGTTAACTTCCCTTTAAAATGAATTTACTTATAAAACAATGAAATCAACCATTTGACAGCTTAACAGGCGTTCATGTTCAGACATTTGTTACTCGAGTAGTCCATTATCATATATTGAACAGTTGGATAACTCAGTTCAATGCAACAGGTCGCAGCGTGTCATCGCTCAGCCTGTCTTTGTAGATCAAGTGCGTGACATATATCAACACTGTTCATACAAATGACTGTTATCACGTAGATAATCTTTATGTATGTATAAACATAGTGTGGTCTATAAGACATAGTTACTATGGAATAACATATGTGTAGTTATATGGATAGATTTGAAGTTATAAATTTTAATTAGCGTGTTATTTTGTACGCTTTCATAAATAGGGAAGATCAATAATGTAAAAAAGGATAGTTCGTAATATGCTCACAAAACAATCGAAAAAAGTGTTTCGAATGCAGTGACAGCACACATACACATATTTCGAATGAGCGTACATATACCTAAACAAAAGGGTACAAATTGTACTTCTTCTTCGGCGGTTCGTTTTTGAAGCACGGATGACGTATCTACCTTTATATATACAGAATATCATTGGGGAAGATTGATTTCACTTTACTGGCAATCTTTTCAAATTATTTATTCATTGATCAAACCGAATGGTTTATGAATTTTCGAAAAATCTTAAACTTTTTAAATACATTATATTACATACTGTTATGGTATAATTTTGTATAAATTATAAAAAAATATGAAGGTACTACTACCGTGGCCGGTACTAGGTGACCGGTAGGACTAATTTACTTACCTAATGGTAGCAGTGGCGTGCACAGAATTATGAATAGGATATGGTATGAATTAAATTTTTGACAAATTTAGTGTTGTTGATGACAGCAGATCGACTATGGTTTGAAATCTGTAGAGGAAAATGGGCGAATAAGTGGAAATAATTTAATATGTTGTAAATTTTCCGGGTTGTCTGGCTCACAGGGTATGCTCTGCTTATTTTCATATATGGAGTGCACGCCACTGGATAGTAGGTAAGTGATACGCCTGCCGATGGCTGTTTTGAAACGAATGACTGTTTTATTGTATTAAATAAACAAATATGAAATTTATAATTGTAACCACCCCAAACGGGTCTCTGTCTGAGCACACAAGTCATAACAGTGTCTAACCAAGGGACTTTCTTTAGTTATTTCTAGAATAGAGTCAGACCTACTTTTCTTATTGACAACATAAACCAATCTACCGACATAGCCCGCCGGATCAGCAAGTTGAAGTGGCAATGGGCAGGTCACGTATGTCGCAGAACCGATCGCCGTTGGAGCATTCAAGTTCTGGAGTGGCGGCCTGTGTCTCGGCAAGCGTAGCGTAGGACGCCCTCCGGCCTGAAGGACTGACGACTTGCGAAAGGTCGCTGGTGGAGGCTGGATGAGAAAAGCGGAGGACCGGGATATCTTGCGCAAAATGGGGAGACCTATGTCCAGTGGACTGCGATAGATTGAATAGATAAACCAATCTATATAAAACACATATTTCTCTGTAGCACACATCCCGAAGATTACGAAACTGAAAAAAATTACCTCAACATTCACGAGAACGACCTCGACCCGCCGTTCGCACAACATTTGATAAACACAAATGACAAATTTCGCAATAAAAAGGTCATTTGGGGAACAACAGTCATCTTAGCGATAAACAAAGGAGGTTGGTCCGGTGATTTAATACAAGAGTCGCTAGTAAACGGTTGGTATAACTGACTTTAACGGCAATTTTTGGCGGCTTGTGGAGCGTAAAAGTGTCCTCGGTCGTTATATATTGGCTTGTCTTGTTTATGCTTTTCGTGTTATACGCGGTTAAGGTATACATATGTCCGTATGAATGAGATTCAACTTTATCGTTTCTTTTGTTGTTTTGGACCTTTGCTAACACAGGTTATGTACCAGTAGATTTATTCGCAGAAGCAAAAATAACTTTTTCTTTTTTAGGCACAAGGGAAGCTCTTATGAACGTAAAAATATTTCTATCTTAGATAAACGTTTTTTTAAACAGGCAACTAGGCAGAACTTGAACTATTCTTTAGTAATAAAATATTTCTAAACACACATGAAACCAAACGCTTGTTTGCGGTATGACGATTTAAAGTTGAATATCAGATTAACTTGTATCTATGTAGATATATACATCTACGACAATTTAATCTGCTTGGATTGTCGCAAACGAATGAAATAAAATGAAATGAAAAGTGTTTATTCAGTTTAGGTCCTTATAGAACACTTATGAATGTCAAATGAAGCTACCACTGGTTCGGGAGGTAGTTTTCCACTGAGAAGAAACCAGCAAGAAACTCAGTAGTTACTCTTTTCAAAAAAAATGTGTTGAATACAGAATCATTTGTAATCAAAATAATTATATAAAGCAAATTATATTTACTATTTTTATCACATTAAGTATTGGTTAAAATATAATAATCTACAAAAGTACTATTAAGCAGTTAAGTATTATATAAATTTAAATAGATGATAACAAAAAAAAATAACAAAAGTAGTGCAGTGCAGCAGCAGTGCGTGGAAATCAACATGTCCATGAGTTTTTATCATTTATATAATCTTCAATACTATAGTAAGCTTTTTTTATTAAAAACGACTTTACATGAGACTTAAACTTATGCAGGGGTAAATCAATTACATTTTGTGGTAGCATATTAAATATTTTAATGCTTAATCCCACGAATTAATATATGTAACAGACACAATCGATTTTCCTATCGAATATCTTAGAGGTCTTAAAAATATCTTCCTACAAAATGGATCATAGCCATAGTTGGTCATACATATGTCAGTTTCCAACAGCTCTAGTATCATGACAAAGTGTCAACGCACGCGTTTGTTGGAAAAGTTGTGATTTTGCTTATGTATAACCTGTATTCAATTAAAGCCTTACTTTAATTCATGTAGTTTATAGAAGAATCAATCTTTTAAAAGTGATTTAAAAATATTTTTGCAAGCAGAATGAATTTTAGAAGTACCAAATGAAAATAGTTGGGTTTTTATGTCAGCTAATAAAGTAAAGAAAATATGTATGTCGTCAGAGTGAATACTTTGAAAGATCGATTAATCAAGCTGTCGGCCTGATTTCTATTTTTTAAATGAGGCTTCCAGACACGTGATTGTAAATGACAAATGCAGTTGAGGATATTATTAATAGTAAGTAGTCATATTATTTTCCGTCTACAGTGCCCTGCGCTCGTCCCTTAAGACCACAAAATACGTTAGATCTCCCATACTCGGTAATTTGACTTGCTACATTCCCTCCTTAAACTCAGAATCAAAAAACACCCTATTACACGATACCAGAATAAGTTTCTTAGAATGTTGATTATACTAGTTAACAAATAGTTTAATTATAACCTCATTATTTACGAATAAAAAATATCATTTATTTATTTTCAAGGAAAACTAAACGTATTTGTACTTTGTGTGATATATTTACATATATCACAGAAAGAAAAAATACACAGAACAATAAAGTTTACACAGATACTAATGAAATAAGCGCGCTTTACCGACGACTTGCGGAAGGTCCGCTGGGGGAGCTGGATGAGAAAGCGGAGGACCGGATATCTGGCCGCAGAAATGGGGGAGACTATGTCCAGCAGTGGACTGCGATAGTTTGAAGAGAGAAGCGCGCTTCTCCAACACGCAAGTTTAATAGTTACTCAAGACAGAAAGAAAAAGAATCGAACTAAGCGCAAACTATAATGGAAATTCCAAAACGGTGTGCAGCGCGTTTATAGGCTATTGAAAGTTCGCGCGATCGTGTCGCCATTATAAAGTTGTGCATGTCGTAACTTTCGGCACATTATGGTAAGTGATGTGCATGTGGCTTGTGTAATAATGTGTGGCACGTGACAAGTTTCGTGATGTTTCAACATTGTACTAGGGTGTGCTTTTAGCTCTTCATATTTGTAATCGCAATTAAAACGAATTTTGACAATGCTAAAAAATAGTCCTGAAATAGTACCATAAGTCAAAAAAATGTACTATTTTTTACTTTCACTTTAGTTTGGGAGATATAGCTATAGGTTGGTAAGGATTACAGTTTGCGTTCAAGCTGTAATCCTCACCTCTGGTGCACGCAAACGTAAGGTCTATCGAATTGGTTTAGGTTCCAAAAAATAGTCATGAAATAGTACCAATGATATGCCAAATTTGAGAAATAGTACTCAAGAGGTTACCGAGATATTAAAAGTAACGTGGTGAGGATTATGGCTTGAACGTTTGGAAACTTCAAATATCTCCGAAACGCCTTCGATTTTCGGTTTCAAGTCCAGATACAGATCGAAGGTTACAATATGAGCCACCGATTTCATCACTCAATCATTTATTGCAAACCATTATTATACATTCGATTTTTATTTGTCCGGCAACGCATTCCTTTGCCGTCTAGTATTGCAAGTGTACATGGGAGGCAGCGTCATTTGTGCGATGAAATTACACGAATTAATTCCACCAACCACTTTTCACCATTGGGATACAAGACGCAGGCGAGCGTTCCATCTTTACGTGGTCGACATTAAACATATCCGCACGGTCCGCTCTGGTGCTCGATTTAATGCGCACCGCAAAGGAATGGAACTCTTTGCCTCCTTATGTGTTCCCCGATCATTACAACCTCGCCGTCTTCAAGGCAAGAGTGATAAGGCTGCTTCAAGGCAGGCATGATTCATCCTCGGTCGCATCATCACTTACCATCAGGTAAGTAAAATGTCTGCTAAAGAATATAAAACAAACCCATCATTTGCTCGTATGCTCGTTTAGCCGCCTTCCCAAAAAAAAGTGAGACCAGCGTTTTGGACCCTGTTGGGTACGCAATATAAGGACTAGGAGAGAGTTATATTCAGTCATTAGTCTCGGTTACTTTCTAAGAATGTAAATCATTTACTTATTAACTATCGTCATAAATAATTGTAGGAATATTAAATAAAGCATTTAGTTTACAAGCACCGCAACATTTGTACTGTAACCAACTGTAATAACATTTCAGGAACCGTTTGTGAGCTAAAGTTTGCAGTTGTTCGTAACAAGTTTGATACTCATCTAATCGCGTTGTACATTAAAATGAATTAGTGCTTTAACAATTGCAATTTGAATATCATTATAATCAGGGCTTCTTCATAGATGGAAATAAAACAAATGTCTTATTCCTTGCCAATGATGTAAAAAAGTATCGACTCGTGATATGCTCACAAAACAATCGAAAAAAGTGTTCCGAATGCAGTGACAGCACACATACACATATTTTAAATGAGCAAACATTTACCTAACAAAAGATACACACTGTACTTTCTTCGGCGGTTCGTTTTGAGGCACGATGGCGGATTACCTTTATATACAGAATATCATTGTTCCTTGCAAACTTTATCAATCATCGGGGATCATTGGTGTGGACCGTTGCCTTCCTATCTGGAGGGTGCCCCATTTGGTGTAATGGTTCAGACGTCGGCTACTACATCAAGGGTTCCGCGTTCGTTCCCGGGCAGTACAAACATTTTGTGCAAACACGTCTGTTTGTAATGGTCTAGGTTTTCTATGTATAGTATGTATTTAAAAAAAAGTGAATAGTATATTTATCTTTGTTTGTACCGATACTACATGCTTCACGCTTTCTTGGGGCTAAATGGCACTGTGTGACTGTCAGTGGATATTTATTTATTTATCAAATCCGCCACGATTCTTGGAAAATATACGTACTCTATCCGACGCTCTCACGGCAAAGGGAAACATCGTGAGGAAACTGTGCACGCGTACGATACAATTCAAAGGTTGTTCGTGAATTCGGCCTATCCGCACTGGGCCCGCGTGGACGGGTAGGCTTGAGCCCCTCTGTGGAGACGTTATAATGAGCTGCTGATGTTGATAAACGTCTTACAAAGTCTATTGTTATTAAATAGATACGATATATACTCCGACACTATGCTTTGGCCGCTACCGTCTACCGTAGTTGCATTCTTTTATACTCGTTCACTTTAAAAAATAAACCTTTTCGTAAAAAAGACGCCTCAGACTTCCCCTATTCGATTTTTTAATAAAAAACACTTTATTAACAGAACAATTTTGAACCGATTCGCGCATTGACGAATATAAATAATTGTCATAAATAATACTGATAATATTAGTAACTTGTATATATTTACAAATAGTATGTTTATCTGTTGTTGAGTTTCATACAGTCCTGGCTTAGCGCTAGTTGACGTTGCGTGAATGTCAGCAAATATTAATGTTTTTGTTATTTTGCCGCTCGGATATTTAACTAAGGGTTTAAGTTCCGTAAACAATAGGATTTTCGTTGTTTTTTCCGATAGATATTTTAGGGGTTATGGATAATATGACTGTCATACCTAACTAAAATAACGCTCACTTTTCGAATAGATTTTACTTAAGCCATTCATTTATGTAACCAAAAAAGATTTTCTCTTTGGTCACAATCAACACTTTTTTATTTATATTTGAATTATAAATTATTAGAATGATCGAATAATTTTGTCACCATCTTAGAATTATACGTTCGTGAACGTTTTTAAAAAGACATGTTGAATAAACGGCACTATACATAATACGCGGATCAAAAATAAATTAAACAGTAAGTATCACAGATTTCCCAATACAGGAGATGGGGCAAGCCGCGTTTAAAGTGCGACAAATGTAAGCTCAACGAGCATACACTGGCTACCAGTTTACGCTCTGTGAGACGAGTCAAGACGCACGAATATTAGAAGAAATTACCGTTTTTTTCCAAGTTGTCATCCTGTGCAATTGTAACATGCCTCATCGCAATGAATCAGTAAATTACCAAAAGATATATATACTTTTCACAGGTAAGAACCGAAAAGAAATTGCGACACTGGGACTGCCTATAAACTTGGCGGCTTGTCCAGTCTAATTGTATATTCGGATGTCTGTGGTAAGTATATTATGGCAGGCAGATAAGAGTTAAATGCGAGCTTTTATTCCCAGGTAGCCATTGAATGTTTCACACTAGGAGGTGAAAAATACTAACTGCTATACTTTATATCTATAATATTATTATTTTTTTTTGGAAGATTTACAGTTTCAAAGACACTATGGTAAAGTATAACAATATGATAAGAGTACAATACTAATTACAAATTCCATATGAGTAATCAAATTACAAAGTCATATTGAGGTAACACCTTAAAATCAATACGTATTTAACCAAAAAAATATTATTTATATATACAGGTTTCAAGAGCTCAAAGTACGATTTGTCATTTGTCTTTTTATCGAGGGGATGCTAGTGAAAAACAGGTCAATATCAATAGGCAAAACGGAAAAACTACGACTACTACGAACAAAGAAATGTATTTTGCTAGTAGTTAGTATTAGTGTGTGCTACATATAGTATTGAAAGTGAACAAATTTTAAGAGGTTAGTATTCAGATTAATTTTAGATAGTAACTCAGGGCTGTCCACCTTACCAGTGACAACTTGTGCCAAGAAACAAATATCACTTATGTTACGCCGCGTTGCAAGAGGAAGGAAATGGTACCGCTTACATCGATGTTGATAGCCCGCACTCCTCAGGTAGGCCTTATAATATTGACAACTAGGTTACTAATATTTACCGTAAACAATAAAAACAACAACTAACTTCTTTCACAAACTTCCCTAAGAACTAGGGATGTCGAGTCATACATAGGGTATCAGAAGTTTCGTATCGTGAGCGCTCTATATTAAGACTATTTTCTTTCCTTACCTTTGTTTATCGACACTCTTTAGCATTATATTTGTTCTTCTTTCTTTTATTTTTGATCTGTATATTAAGTATATATACCCTGTAGAGACGGCAGTTTGTCACCAACCTTATAAGCTAATGAAATTACCGGGTATAAGAGACCTAACATCAGTTGTCTCGGGCGACGGGCGCAGTGCGGCATTGATGAGGGATAATAACTGTCTATCAGTTGTTGGTCACCTTCAAGGACGATCTGTCATTGTTAGGCGTATCACTTGCCGTCAGGTAAGCGTCCTGACCCTCCTGTACACTTTAGACATTATAATAATCGTTTCATGGGTGACATTAAAGGCGGTTAGGGACAAGCATTGAGCAGAGAAATGGTGGCTACACTATCTCATTCAAGCTAAACTTTGATAGGTGCTGGTATCTCCAACCCACGAGCAAACTTAAAAGGTTTAGTGGTGGGCGATCGCAGTCAGCTAAAGTAAGTAATTATTTTGTATCTGTAATTTTATTTCTATGAATTTATTGATTTCAAAAAGCAGTTAATTCAAATATTGTTATGGTATTTTGCATTGCTTTTGACCTGAATTTTTTAATTGTATACATTATAATAAGGTTTAAATTATTATATTCGTATGATGGAGTAACTACTCTCGGTTTCGATCGGATACTAAGCACTACCACATTAACGCAATAAAATGTTTGAAATTCGAATTCGAAACACAAACGAATCGGAATCTGTTATGAATTCCTTTGCCTCCCTAAAAATTACGAATAAATTCAAAGCTCAAATGAGTCGAAACTAATACGAATTCTGCTGCTTAAAAACAGCATTAAAAACCGATTTCTCTGACTTGACTGAGATCATAAACGCAAATGGAGCGTCGGATACTAAGCACTATCGACTTACCCTCTCACCTTTGAACTCGAGGATTCTCGGAGCCACTTTTTCCCTCGTTTCACTCTCAGCTCGATTTGTTTGTGTAGCCGTTTAGAGGGCTGTCACAAGGTTATTTCCGTACTTGCTTTGGTGTGTGACAGTGCATAACGAGCGAAGTTGACAGAGGTGCTTGTCTTTCTTGTCATATAGTATGACATTTTAAAGAGTATGATAAGGTGATTCTCAATTCTTATAATGATAACAGAAAAAGGTACTTGTTAAACCTTTTTATTATTCTCCTTTTAACAAAGAGTATCATTTAAAAAGTTTGCCATTTTAACTTGCATTTTAAAGTGTTAAACGTATTATAATTTAGCTATACCCATAGCTTTACCGATGGTATGTGCCACTGGATACTGAAGTGGCAAAGTAGTTATTAAGAACTGTGCTCGATATCCTCTAGCAAAATACAAATCTTATATGCACTTTCGTGTTTTCCTAAGAGGATACTGTATTTGGTACTGCTGGAAAGATACCCAGCATTTGTCATCTTGGACAACTTTTTATTTTATTTTATTAACAATTGTTAGTTAAGGTAGCATTCTACTCCACGCTCTGTATTACGTTGACAACGTGGGCCCGAGATTGTATCCAGGAGGGCACTTTTAAGTGGCGGGGGTTGACAGGTCGCCAAGGTTTGTGGGGGCCCCCTCCCACAAACTTTGGCGCGCGTTTCTGGGCTCTGCAACACTCCAGTGTAGGGAGGAATACTTCACTCAGGGCGCTCTGCAACTTAGGCGCGGGTTTGGTCTTCCAGCGGCCGCACAGGCGGCATGGGATGACGGGGAAATACCTCCGTGGGTTGAATTGCACTCGGTCCAAATGGATGGATATCACATGTCCACCGGACGATGACGGTCGATTACTAAAGTTGATCCCGTCATGTCCATACCGGTGTAGAAGGGTGATCGGTGGAGTTTTTTTAGTGAGTAGAGGCGCGCAAGTGGTCAGATCCACACCGTACGACCCCAGAGAACGTACGGCGTGCATGACGCATTTTGAACCCATCGACAACAAAAAAGGGAGCTTACTATATCTTAAAACAGTATGACAACAATATTACTGGTTGTCAGTCCATTGGCCGATCATCCGACGCTTGCCTAAACAAGGTCATCAATCCAAGACGTTTCCATCGACCATCTGGACATGACCTTTCCAATTCCATTTTAGTGTGCTAATTCTAAGAATAATGAGGGAAATCTTGGTTCTCTGATATAAAATAAATATATATAGGTAAGAGAGAGAGTATATTATATTAATAAATAATCATGCACACAAATGTTTATACTGCCCGGAGATTGAACCCGGAACCCTTGGTGTAGTAGCCGACGTCTCGACCATTACCAAATGGGTCGTCAATAGTCAATACCTGTTTGCTAGTTCTCTAGATGACTAATGCAGAATGTACGTTCGTAAACTGTCGTCTAGTATAAAGTTATCAAGTAAAACAACCATTATGAACTGCGCTCGAATGTGGAATGCAAACGTGCAATGCGAACTCCTTAATGCACCTGTACGTGTGACTGTTTGAGTTTAACTACTTGTTATTGTCTCGGGACTACTGTGTTTGACGTTTCCATTTACTTATTCACTACACCTTCATTACTTTTGCTATATAAGTTCTTATATAAACAATGAACTAACTAGATGCACGATCTCAATGTGTGACATTCTTCCCATTCGCGTCTGTTGGGCAGAATTTCCAATCATAATCACGTCGCTCGCTACTTTATTAATGACATGGTAGTATGCTCGTGCTTTTGATTTTGTACCCTTCCAGTGACGTGTTAAGGTCAAAATTTAAATGAATTATATGTTATAAATATAACACAATTACTTAACGTATGTGTGTGTCAGTCATTTTTGGTTGACGTTTCTTCGTGATTGCGAATTTAGTTGTTGATTGTTTATCGAAGTAAGTGCTCCAACTCTTTAAAAAAAAAGCGTGAAATTTATCTTTGTTTTGTACTCCAACTGAGTTTTGTTAACGGGGGATCAAATTTCCCCTCCCCTTCTTTGTTTTAACGTTTCATCTCCTTTTTAAAAGGTAAATTTTTTAGAAACTTTTTAGTCAGAGGTAACTTTTTAGGCATGACTTCCCTGCATCTGTGTTTCCCTAAAAGTACAATTAAGGGGTTTTCAAGGCAAGGGTGAATAGGCATTTGAGTTTGCGTGAACCATCTTAAACTGACACTGACTGCGAAATTGGTTCACAAGTTCAAAGTCATTCAACGAGAGCTGTGCTCGCAAGCGTAGCGTAGGACGTCCTGTAGTCCGATGGACCTATGACTTGTGAAAGGTCGCTGGTAGAGGCTGGATAAGAAAAGGAGGACCGGAATATCTGGCGCAAACTGGCAAAACCTATGCCCAGCAATGGACTATGATAGTTTGAAGAGAGCTTGATTCTGTCATATCATGTTTAGCCAAGTAAGGGGCAGGAGTTCATATTTTATAAATTTATACGATAATATTAAACGAAAATCTTACTCGTAGGTCAGTAGCGGTCCGGTTTATAGCTGGCTATAAAATGAAAGGTTACGTGTTCAATCTAAAAAAGCTTCATTTTTTATGTATATTCAACCATTTCCTTAATAATGGTAAACACTTCCTATGCATATTATTTTTGAAATAACTTTCACAGGAAATTATTGTGGAGGCAAATAATCGACGTATGCAGCGAAACAACTCAATTCGTAAAAAAAATACTTTTAGGATAAAACAATTCTGACATTTACAAAAGTGATCAATACATAAAATATTCAATAATATTTCAAATATTGTTATACATTTGACATCCTTATAATTAATGAGGTTTTAACATACACAGAACAGTGTTTAGTGTACATAGATAACATAAGCGACATTTAATAAATACTATTATAAGTATACAAATATAAGCTACAATTTTAAAGATATACATATCACACAGATTGATAAAGTAAATTGTATTGTCAGAATCCAGCCTCCTCCTCTCTCCTACATTGTTGTTGTGCCCGACAGGGTCCATAAGGTCCTTTATTATTTATAAGTCCACCGTGTAAATACATGGAATGCAATAAAAAATTGAGTATTGAGTATTAAATACCTTTTTATCAATTCAATAATTCAGCGACCAAGCAGGTAGCTAACTTGCAATTTTAAAAGTAAAGCTAGGTAAGTAAACTGATATAGCTCGCTGAATTAAAAAAAGATGTCATAATTTCATGTCCAAATTATAATTTACCACATCCAGTAGTAATTTCGACGACCCTTGAAAAGAAGAAATGTACTAATTGTTTTGTAATGAGAGAAATAAAGGTTGTTATATTATTATTATACTCAGTTCGGAACTAGATAGCGCTGAACATTAGTGGATATTAAAAACAATCAATATCGCAAGTTCTTAATAACGGTTCTCTCTTCTCTCTCTCTTCAACCTATTGCAGTCCACTGCTGGACATAACGGTTATTTCTGACGAAAACAAGAAGTAACAAAATGTATTAAACTCAGGCGAAGTTTTCTTACAAATACTAGATGTAAACTCATAAAGTATTCAGGGCGGACGCGTCGAAGAGCTGCCGCCGACTGTTGGAATGAGATGCACACAGCTGCAAGACACGTTAAATGCACGCTGCACCGTGTCAGTAAGCGAACATCGAACATGTTGCGTTAACAACGCAAAAAAACGCTCTTTTCAATATCTAACTATAGCTATGTAATCCGTAAGAGAACTGAAGTACATACTCGTACGGGCTAGTCACGTAAGTCGCAGAACCGATGGCCGTTGGAGCAGACGAGTTCTGGAGTGACCATGTCTTGGCTAGCGAAACATAGGACGCCCTCCGGCCCGATGACTTGCGAAAAGTCGCTATTGGAGGCTGGATAAGAAAAACAGAGAACCGAGATATCTGGTGCAAAATGGGGGAGACCTTTGTCCAGCAGTGAACTGAAATAGGTTGAAAGGAGAGAAAAAAATATTTTATTTTGTACACATTTTAAAATTTATGGTAAGTGTAGAAAGCAAACTGCCCGATGTGTAGTCTGAGCACTGAATTTAGTTCAATCCGGAATTTGTGGAAAATCCACGGACAGTGAGTTTTGGATCTTTGGTAGCTTCACTCAGTGGGAAAACTCAACGCAAAGCTATGTCAAGGGAAATTGTTGAATTAAAATAAGTATTTCAATGGTATTTATTACACAAAATGATAATTTAAATCATTAATATTTTTTACAAATCAAACAGAACGATAGTAAGTAGCATTATAAAAAAAATCATAACAAAATTTAAATTTAGTAAACATCAGTTATTACCGGTAGGTACCTACCACAGACATCCGAATATACAATTAGACTGGACAAGCGCCAAGTTTATAGGCAGGCCAGTGTCGCAATTTCTTTTCGATTCTTACTTGTGAAAATTATTATATTTCTTGGTAAATTTACTGATTCATTGCGATGATGGCATTTACAATTGCACAGGATGGCATTTTGGGAAAAAAACGGTAATTTCTTCTAATATTCGTGCGTCTTGACTCGTCTCAGAGCGTAAACTGGCAGCCAGTGTATGCTCGTTGAGCTTACATTTGTCGCACTTAAAAACGCGGCTTGCCCATCCCCTGTATTGGGAAATCTGTGGTTCCTACTTTACAATTTATTTGAAACACCGGCAACAAAATGTTAATTACGAAATATAACCAGATTTTATATGCAATTTTAATGGCCTTTCTTCAATGGAAAACATAAAGCGAAATTACCATAAGTCTTAAGCTACCATAAAACTGGTAACCATAAAGTATGGGTCGAGATACTGCGGGGTCTATGATTTGGGCAGTAAATTTGTAAAATAACATTGCGCTTTTGAACGAGGTTATATTGTGGACGGAATACAAAATAAGGGGGATCAAGTAACAAACAGATGTTGCTTCCGTGTTTATCAAATATTATTGCCATCTTATATAGTACACAGTCCTTTTTAACAAAAATGGATACGTATAAATCACATTCAAAATTAAAAAGCGTCGGAGGCCCATTTGTGTAGATTGTTGCCTTTCAATCTGTCTTTTTGAATTTTCAAAATTATATGTTCGTTTATCTGACACTGTTACGGTGAAGGAAAACATCGTGAGGAAACCTGCGCGCGCCTACGAATAAATTCAATGGCTGTGCTTGTAGTCATTCCGCACTGAACTCGCGTGCCTACAGCCTATACACCCTATACGGATAGGCTCGTGCCCCTCGTTGGGAACGTATGATGAATTTTGTATTAAAGGTACTTAACAACTGATAAAATCTGGTAATTACAATCCTTTTTTCTAAAATACAGATATATCATACAGATACATCCATACCGAAACAAACAGACATATTCAATGTTCATGCACAAAAAAATCTGCCCGGGAATCATACCCAGAACTCTTGGTGTAATATCTCAACCTATTACACCTCATGGATCAATCCCAATCAAGTTAGCCACTGTAATAACCAACATGACCATTTCAACTACATGTCTAATAATGTGTTTGTTCGTAATAGCGATATGAGAACTCATTACACAAGATCTGCTAAATAATTGCTTGAATTGTGTTCGTTTCGTTTCCAAATTATTGGGTATTTGCTGTATTTCGTTGCGAACGGTAAGATTACTCGGGTCGGAGGGTGGTCTAATGATGTTTATTAGAAACCGGTTTTAACAAGAATAGGAAAAATGTATTTGAAGCTTTATTGATGTTGGAAGATATTATAGTTGATAGAGATAGGACAGCACTTCAACGTTCTTACGTTTTTTAGAGCAAGATATTTTTCGCACGTAAGAACTTTATTTCGTCATTTTTGTAGAATGTTTCTAAAATAAAACTATCAAATAATAACAAAACATCTTATCAATCAATCAATATTACTTTATATTGAGTCACAGGTAAAAAGATATGTTTACATTGAGAAATATAAAAGAAACACTGTGTCCACTTGGGCATACACAATGAAAACAGATCGTCAACAAGCGCTATTAGTACCTATTCAACCTATCGCAGTCCACTGCTGGACATAGGTCTCCCCCATTTTGCGCCAGATATCCCGGTCCTCCGCTTTCCTCATCCAGCCTCCACCAGCGACCTTAGTACATCGGACTTCAATTTCCTAGGACCGGAATATCTTCGAATCCACCATTTTTAAGTATTTCATTAATTGATGGGGTTTTAACGATTAATATCTTAAAATTAGAATCGGGATCGATAGCTCAACGTTTATATAGCACAGAACATTGTTTTTCTTATAAAATCAGTTGATTCAACAGACTGTGTCCTAACTAAATTGAAAAAAAAATCGCACTATGTTACTTATAGTATGCTGTCTGCCCGTAGAGCTATTCCCACGAGCCTCGGTTTAAACTCAAAATTCGAGCACTGACTTCAGATCCCACTAGACCACTTAATTTAAGTAAGCAGTATTTAAAATGTTATATGTATGCTACTAACTAAACTCAAATGACAAAATTAACAATCAGATTCACTTTGTAAAATAAACCTAAGGGAACAAAGTTGGAGCAAAGCAAAAATTGAGAGTCACATAAATCGCAAACAACAACAGTAATAGCAACACTGTTTCAAAAGCTCCACGAACTTCCCAGCGCTGTGCTAAGTACACCGTTTGCTGAGAGTTGCTCACAAGTAAAATACAACAGTGAAACGCGCAAAGTTCACGATTGCGTGCTTGTTTTTGAAAAAAACGCCGTTCTGTTTTTCCCACTGGGATGTGAAGACATTGCGGTTTCGAAAGCGCCTCGTCAGTGTTTTTGACTGCTTATTCCAAAATGGAAGCTCTCAAAGCTTCTGCGTGTTTAAGATAAGACTAATCATCGTTAACAACTCAAAATGATTTATTAAAATCATAAATTATCAAAACTTCCGGTGGGCGGAGATATCATTTACCATTAATTGAGCCGTTCGATCGATTGTCCATTAAAGCATAAAAAATGCAATAAGCAGACTCATATCAACATAAGTTAAAATTAATTATTTTAATCTTTACTACGTAAATAGGTTTGAAAAAAACGCATCACTGCACTGGTCCATCCACCTCAACATCTGCACCTTAAAGAAGTGCATCGGTGGTGGCCACATGGACATCGCTAAATGTATTAATTTTAAGTTCTAATTGTAATAATGAAGAGTAAGACTTAAATAATGCAAGAGTTATTGCTACTATTATTATATAAATATAAAACAGAGAGAGAGAGAGTATTTATGATGTTATTTATTCCCTTTATTCTATATTATTCACCCCCCTACTTTACCTAATGTAAATATTTAGTTATTTTAATTCTGTTATCCCATCCCCCTTTAACCAATTCTTTAGCCCCATGCGCGGAGCACTAACATAATACTATAATAATTAAATTACATAATAATCTTAAACTAAAAAGAGTACGGACATGAGTCTGTAGATGTAATTTTATTAATAATAAAAAAAAGCATCACTCGTGGTCATTTAAAAATAAAATTAAACTTACGTTAGCAGTCTTTTACTGGTTCATGGTTTTAGCGATTCCTATCACAAGTTAATATAAAATAAGAAAGTGCTGGCACCCAGCCAATTGCGTCCCTAAAATGCCTCTTGCAGCACCTAAGAGTAAAATAGGTGTGGTGTCAATTGTATATATTTTAATTTGCTAAAAATCTAAATAAGATCATTGTACGCAAACTTAACCGGTAATCACCGTACGCAAACGAATCCACAAATTGCATACCATTTTATTAACGCATAAATCGAAATGCATTCGCGAAATGAAAACAAACAACAAAACTACTGCAACCATGAAACGTGTTCATTTCAAAGGGAAAAGTGCGATACCGCGGTACTATCAAACAAGGCTCAGTAGTTCACAAAGACAAATGATGCAAGAGGCTCAGTTGGTTATGCGGGAATCGTTTTCCGATGGGTTTTTAGTCGATTTCAAACGATAGAGTTACCTTTGATAGTCTGCTGTAGTTTTTCCAAATACTCAAATAAAGAAACGTTTATTTGTCTGGCATTTGAGAGAAGCCGCCTGGTGGAATCCTTTTGGAATGGGTATTTTCGATGGACGCAGTGCGGGCTTGAATAAATAATAAAAAACAATATGATTTTATAATATAAAGTTGACAAATTTTATTTACAAAATGCTAAGTATGTAGAGCTTTTTTTTCTGAGTAGTCATTATATCTAAAATATATTTCTATTAGATGTGAGGATTATATTCTTCATCCATAATCTTGTAGCCTTAGCCTTTGAGTTTGAACTCTGCATGGTCTGACGTTCGCACATCCAACAAGGAAACCGCATAGTGCTCTTTGAACGATTATTCCAATTTGGTGTGAATATTACCGAATCACCAGATTGACTGCTTTGAGATCTAAATATCAAGACGATTCCATGCTTTTGAGGATATTATGGTGTTAGACCTGCCTTCTATCAAAGGATGGTAGTCGTTGACATGCAACAATTTGTGGTGGTTACCGCGCAATCTTCCTTATTTCAAAGATAAGTGCTTACGTAAAGCACTGCAATGGGACATTGCTTAGTTGATTCCCTCACCTACGAGTATTCGAAGGTCTGAACTCGATGACTGCTTGTTAGGTAGATATTTCAGCCATTGCTAGCGAAGAACCTTGCGGCGAATACTCGATGAGGCGATATGCAAAACTGCCATGAATAATACTCGCTATCCCGTATGCGGCAGACTTAGTACGGAGCTGAGATGGAGGGTGCGATTTTGTAGTAATGGTATGAGGATCGTGAATCTCGCTGCGTGTTTTTTGTTATTATTTCTGATATATACAATACTATGATATAAAGAACGTTTGCCCACCGAGGGCACGAGCCTACTCATATAGGGTGATTAAGCCTTAGTTGTCTACGCGGGCCCAATGCGGGTTGGACGACTTCACGCACAACCTGTGAATCTCTTCGCAGGCGTGCGCAGGTTTCCTCACGATATTTTCCTTCACCATATGTCAGATAACGTACATATATTTTTCGAAAATTCGAAAACACATTGGTACGTGGCGGGATTTAAACTTCAGCCCTCCCGGTAGGAGGGCGACAGTCCTCACCATTGAGCCCTGTGTGTACATTCAAAATTATTTATACATTTTAACAAAACCTTAAACATGACTTTCTTAAATAAGTTTGAGTTTTTTTACTATTTTGGATAAAATAACAGTAGTCAGCCTTTCATTCCAATAGCTCTGGTAGTGCTACTCCTAAGTGAGAATTTCTCCCAGCTACACTCTTAGTAAATAAAGAATGCCATGTATTAAACAGCCAAAAAGTATTTTCTTATATGTTCAAAAAATAACAGCATTGTATTTAATTTTATGAGGTTGGTATATTTTTAACGTCAGCAATTTGAGAAGTTATTATTTTAGTCGAACGTTCGCTAACACATTATTGAAATATGGCACATTATACAAAAATAGGTTTTATGCCGAAACCTTCAAAATGTTTGAACGAGTTAACCCAACCGTGTGGAATGACGAAGGATTGACAGATGCAGACAGGGGTTATATTGTGTTGCCTTTTAAATTTGCACCTGTGTGTCAATGATTAAGAATCTATTTTTTTAAACTGAATATACAAAAGCCGATTCCTTGGAAATTAATGTATACCATGCTATTTTAAGAATTTTGAAAGGTTTTTAAAATTCATCATTATTATGGCCAGACGCAGGGATAGGTCTTACAGCAAAGCTATGGGGAGATTGAACCGACCTAAGCTAACCCGCACGCAGGCCTAATACGAATTGGTTTGTTTTTAAGTTCATTTAGACATCGTTAAAGTCTATAAATTCAGAGGTGCTCATCTATTCAACCTATCAAACCCTCAATCCACTACTGGACTGGGTCTACCTAAATCAGACCACTTGAGGATAAATGGGAACTTTTGCCATAATATTCTCGCGATTTAACCAACCTTACGATTCTCTCTCTTCAATCTGTAGGAGTCCACTGTAGGACATAGGTCTCCGTCATTTGTGCCTGATATCCCGGTCTCCGCTTTCATCATTCAGTCACCACCAGCGACCTTTCGCAAGTCGTCCATCGAGCCAGAGGGCGTCCTACGCTACGCTTGCCAAGACACGGTCTCCACTCCAGAACTCGTCTGCTCCAACGGCCATCAGTTTTGCGACATGTGACCGGCCTACTGCCATTTAAACTTGCTTTTCCGGCGAGTTATATCGGTAACTTTACATACGATTGCTCAGATGTGTTTGATATCAAATTTAGCCTAGTTAACTCCATGAATAAAATTATAAAATAGCAATTCTGAGGTAACTAAATTTTTACTAGCCCGGTTTATGAAGCTTAATCAGACTGGCATGCTATTTCTTGAAAGCGGACAGCTTTAAGGGAAATGCAAAGAAATTGCGGGCAATGGCCGGATTAAACTGCATAGAACTGCAGGATATAAAAGCAACAGTCATTACTGTACAGGCAAGTTAATCGCTTCGTATTTAAAGTTTTCAACATAATGAATTAAAGCGGGTTGGTTCCTAAGCTTATAAGTCACGCATCTGTTAATGTACTGAGTATTGAAGAAAGGTTGAAGTTGTTAAATCCATTTTGTGGGTTATTATTCGGTCGCTAACCTGCTATCGGTAGCAACTGACCATTACAGCACGTGACAGTCCACTATTGGTCTTCAAATCTTATAATGGGTTTGAAGTTTATATTTATTGCACAGCTGTTCATCGCCCGCTGTGAATCTGCACTGGGCTCACGTCAACGACTAAGGCAATACGCCTTACGGGTAGGCTCGCGCCCTGGGGGGTTTAATGAACTGATGATGATGATGAATCAAACCAAAAACCGACCAGGCTCCAAAACCATTATACATTTTCACAGTTTAAATTTTTTGTGAATTTAAAACTACAGTTACCTGCTACCCGAAAAACGTACTCTGGGACACAAAAGCGCGTTTCGTAGTCTGTTTATTCGACTTGGATCCCAAAAATTCGATAATACACTGTTTCGAGGAACGCCTAATTAAGGAATCTGGGATCTCTCACGGGACTTTTATATACAAGTATTCTGTATTCGTCTCAATATGGAAAATATATGGTAAACTGAAGGTAAATACCCAAATAAAGTGTCTTTACGAAAATATTTCATGGCCGAAGATTACGACTACATTATTTTCGAAAAAGTACTTATTATAAATGTTATTATTTATCATTATAATAATTTAACATTTAGTGATTTAGGAATTAATATTTGTTATTTGTACATTCTTTTATTTTTAAGCTCCTAAAATCATCATCATCATTACAACCTAGAAAGTCCACTGCTGACGAAGGCCTCCTAATGATTTCACGCGGGCCGATCCCTTGCAGTTGACATCCATCTGGTACCCGCCACTTAACCAGATCATCAGTCCATCTGGTTGGGGGTCCTAAAATACATAACTATTATTTCAATGGATTTAAATTTCGATATGTACACCTCGTTCTTGCTTACGCCATAAAATATTTTTAGACTACGTTTATTGTATTTATATAAAATCCTTAAATCTGAGCGCAGAAAAGTCAAAAGGTTATTATCGTTTTACCTTCGTAGAATGGCACTTTATCACATAGGCATATATAAATGGCACTTACTCATATATTTAAAGTATAATTATAGTGGCAAGTAAGTCAACTGTAAATTGAATGCCGTACGTACCGCCAAAAGAACCTATATTGATTCAAATTCAAATATTATTTATTCAATTGAGGCCCGAGAAAGGCACTTATGAATGTGAAATCGTACCTACCACCCTTAATAATTTATCCCTATTATTGTTCTTTCGACGTCTAATATAAACACAAATAAAGTTAGTAGGTATGGCGAGTACCGAGTAAGTAGTCTCGCAATAACAGAGCTCGCAGCCCATATTAGATGGAATGTTCCATAGCCACCTGTGCTGTACCGCTGTATAACTTTGCCCAGTTTCTCGACGGAGTTCGCTGGGGATATATCTGTTTAGACTTTCTGAGAAATTGCCTCTCGGATTAGTGTGGCTCTTACGGTATAAGGCGAGAACGTCAAATCGATCATGCAACACTACCGGTTATTTGAACAATTCTTTTGAACGAGCCGTGTTATTTGGTAAATGTATTATGTTTTTGTAGGCCATTTTTACGAGGCTCCACGGTTTTGTGTATTTGGATATACTTTTCATTGTGCACAGAATGTTAAGTTAACATACTATTGCTTAAATGGTATATAACATCTCTTTGCGATTTCACCAGATTGCAAGTAATCCACATAAAGTACTCAGATGTTGAAAAAATATTTGAAAAAATAGGTCATGTATTTTTTGTAAATGGCTATCTGACCCAATGAATACATTCTTAAATTTTTTTGTTTTTTCAGATCAATAGTGTAGTTTTTTATGTTCCAAGTAAATGGTACTGTCAGATCGCTCACTTCGTGGTAAGTAATACCACTATGACAGAACAGATATTGTCAGAAGCAGTGTTGAAGGAATTCAATAATTACATTTGTGTGCATGAACATGTCTGATTGTATTGGTCTGGGTGTTTTCTATGTATTCTATGTATGTTTTCAATTTTTTTAAAAAGTAGTATGTTTATCAGTTATTTGGTACCCTAACTACTTTACTTTGGTATTTTAAATGTATTTTTTGTATTCTTTTTGACGTTCATAAGTGCTTCTTGTAAGCCTAATCTGAATAAAGAATTTTGACTTTGACTTTGACAAGCTCCTCGCCTAACATGGGGCTACATGGCGCCGTGTGGATGTAAGTGGATATTTATTTATTACTTTAGACCAGTCGGTATTAATCGCGCACCGCAGTTATTTTTCCCGATACACATTGTAGGCATAACAACAAATAAATATCCCAATGGAGGGAGCGCTCCCGCACGACCCTCGTCACGCTGATCGTAGACCTGGCACGTGGGAGCCACAATACACTAGACCAATCCCGGTCATTCTGTATTCCATCATGAAATGCAAACCATGAACATTTGTTGAACAAAATTGATTAAACAGTCTATAATAGGGATGATGACCATTTTTTTCTGCTATGGTATCGATGGACGGTTTAGTAATAGAAAACTAACTATTAATATAATATTAATTGAGTTTTATTGTTAACGGAGTCATCTCCGTTAACATTAAAACTCATAGATGTTAATAATGTTATTCAAATTTACAGAGACTTCCCAATTCTGATAACACAATAATGGACTTTCCCAAAAAAACTTCCTACAAATGGCTACTCAATTATTACGTCACGCCTCAGTAGTTTGTATGCATAGTTTATTAATTTTGTACTATACTACACTAAATGTAGCGTTTATAAAAATGGTTTCATAACAAAAGTTGTTTAGAATTGAATATTTTATCCTATAGTTTTAAATTTTTTGTCAATTAATCTACTTTAAAATAGAACTGGCAGTCAAAGGACTTACTTTGACTAAGACTAATAAAATTCATGAAACATGAGTTTTCAAACAGAGGGTTACTAAGGGTTAGCCGGAACCGCCAGCTTAGCGTGTGCTCCGTAGCACGGAATATTTTTTTTGACAATCAGTTGATTCAGCCTGCAATGTACTAACGAAAATGCAGACCCATACCCCGGATCTAATCCGACGCTCATACACGGAATTTAACACTTATACCATAGAATATAACCACCACTAATCTATTGGCACAGTTAATATCGGCTTGTATGCCTAAAAGTAGACGCTGGAAGCTGCAAGTGCAAGCATATGACGTATCCCTTTCCACCAGGTAAGCCATATACTCTTTTGCCACCTACAACAAGGAATTTTATGTGACTTTTAACTACAATAAGTTTGACTTCCTTTATATTTTTAAAAAAGATTAAGGCGACATTTACTTTCAGTATTTAGACACTGGTCATTAATATCTTTATCTGGTTAAAAATGAAGTAATTAAAAGTAAAGCAAACCGTGACCGCAATTCTGCTTTGGCCCAAGTACTGAAGCTATTCCAAAACAAGCGGCATTCCCTTGTTTGGCTAACACAGTTGCCGGCTAACTACAGGTAAAGTTAGACTTGATTTAGCGGGCGGTTTGCGCCGCGTTCTAGATTTAAATTCGTTAGCGTTCACCGTTACCCTATTCTTTTTTTGGCGAACGTTTTATTCTCTACGAATGGATTTGAAAAATACTGGCTGCACAAAACTGGTTTCCTTGTTCAATAAAAGTTATAGTGGAGTTAAACGATACGAAAAATTCGATTTTTAAATGCCCTAGTTGACTAAGAATCCTATTTAAACTGATGTCGTTAACTAGTGGAGGAAAAAATGTTTTTCTTATTTGTTCTGTTTACAAATAAAAAATATCATGGTACCATTTAAACAATATTCACTTGCTGAATTCTTTGGCTTCGTGCTAAATGAAGAAAATAAAAACATAATTTACCGGTTGTCAGGGTTTGCCTCCGACGCTGCATTCTTAAGCATTAATTCTCTCGCTTCCTTTTTATGTTTTTTAAAAATATAGTCGACTGAAATTTCAAAAGTAGTTATAAAATTGTACAAAGAAAAACAGAAATAATAAACTGAACGTTGTAAAATCGAGAATTTAAATTTTTTGCTAGGTTGCTGCAGTTGTCCCTTTTCTAGATCTCCTTATGGATTATGATTTGATTGTATATAGCGACCACCCCATAATTGAAATCCCTACGGAACCAGACTCAAATAATTCTGTTTTTTTTTGCAACAAAATATTAATAAAAGCGTACTACTCGTACAGACAAGTGACCTAATTTCCCCTTTCTCAAGCTATTTGTTGTAATAACTTTTCACTCGTTCCCCGCTCGCTCCGAGCGGATGATTGACGCCATTAGACGCAAGCTGCGCTCGAGGCCAGTTAAATACGTTGCTGTTTTAAATAATAGCTTAAACCTTTGTTAAATGGTGCACTGTTTATAATGTAAGGAGAAATGTCTGAATTAGTTGTTTGCTTTGTTCCAGTCATTTGACAGATTGTTGGTACGGAGCTTTTGTCTGGAATAGAAGTTGGTAAGTAACTCCTAGTGAATGCAGGGAAATAGTGGTCGAGTCGCAGCGAAGTGTCAATTCCAGCAGTTCAACGTGTTATATCTTTTTTACAGAACTATTTAAATAAGCAATTTAATATTTATTTGTTTAACAATAAATGCACACATAGACAAGACAAAACACAAAAGACATGGTAAAGTGCGTTCAAAAACACAGGTTATTTTACAATGAAACTCGATATCGAACCCGAAACCTAATGAATAAATAACCAAGTCAAATACGAGTATTGCAGTCAACAATATATATATGTGGCTTATTGGTGTAAACTGTTACCTTCCGATCTGAGGAAACCTGCGCACGCCTACGAAGAAAATTCAAAGGTTGTGCGTTAAGTCTGCCGCACTGGGCATGCGTGGATGACTACGGCCTAATCACCCTATACGGGTAGGCTCGTGCCCCTCGGTGAGGACGTATAATGATCTGACGATGTTGATGATTACAGATGCTGAATAGAGTGTAATGTATAGAACATACCGTAAAACTATTAAGAAAGGATATATAATATATATATATCCGAGATATATCCTTACATTAGAACCAGTTTAATAATAATAAAAATAATATGTATTTATTTCAAAGTCCATATTATTGTTAGTATTACATAAACTTAATCAAATAGTTTGTGGCTAATCGGATTTTCTGGGAACCGCACCCTGCTTTGTGATTCATTGTTTCGAGAATTTCGTAAACTGTTGACAACCATTTTCCAGTAGCTACATATGAGATAATTTTGTATGTAGGTCTTATATAATTTATAATAAATGAAGCAAGTGTAAGTGTTAAAGAGGTCATATGATGGTAAGTGCTTCGCCTTAACATGAAATCTCT